>JAVTVY010039638.1:0-19295 GCA_036873755.1 Hanleya hanleyi | reverse complement strand
CTATACAGTCCAGGAGAATATGTTTCACCGTCAGATCTTCATGGCAAGGTATACACCTTGGAATCGGCTCCTGTTTTAGTAAATATTCATGAGTTAATCGTGTGTGACGATCCTACATCGTCTAATCATGGCCTGGTCGAAGTGTTTATGACTGTGCAGGTGAATATAACCAACCGTTTTTTTGAACTCGTGAAGTTTGTTATTATCCATAGTATCCCATAGCGATTGAAACAGCCTTCTTACATATGCGCAGATAGATGGTCTGAAATCGCTGTATGGGAGACCAACAGGGTCAACTTCTCCATCTAAAGCTGCCTTAGCTAGTCTATCAGCTTCAGTGTTGCCTTTGATTTCAACGTGACTAGGCACCCAACAAAACACAATATCTGTTGCTCAAATCTGGTGTCATATATTTGTAGAATTTCCAAGATGGTGGGATGAGTGGAATTTCCATTTTTAATTGCTTTAAGGCATGACAGTGAATCTGAGAATATGACATATTTTTTCCTTCTAGTGGATCCAATACCTTCTAAAGCAGATAATAGAGTTTTTGCTTCTGCAGTATATATGGAACTTTCACCTGGCAGTCGATACGTTTTAGTTTTGGGACTAAAGATAGTAGCACATGCTACTCTCTCGCCATCTTTAGAACCATCTGTATAAATAGCCTGATGTGAACTGTATTTCTCTCTCAGTAGACCGAATTCTTGAGTATACACGAGCTGGCTCGTGTCTGCCTTTTTATATTTAGTCAGTGAAATATCTACTTCTGGTGTGGCTTACTGCCATGTTGGAGTTGGCAAGAGCTCGTTAGGTAAAATCTGACTAACGTTAATACCAGCTGCTACAAGGTGTGGTTTCATACGGATTCCAAGAGGTGGAATAATCGAGGGTTTTAGCGAATATAAATCTGCGTACTCAGGGTTGAAAACACAGCTATATGCAGGATTTGAGTGGTTCGAACGCAGTTTTGTGATATATTGCAGCGATAATTCATAAATATTCAAGAACAATTTCTTGTAGCACGTTTGTCCTTGTCATTCAAAGTTGGCTGTTGGCTGGATGTTGAGAACCAAGGGAGGAGGGAAACTTGGGTGTGCACTAACAGAGAGAGGTTTAAGGTCTAATATCGCGTTCAGCAATAACAAAGAGAGAATTAAGGTTTAATGTCGCGTTCAGCAATATTTCAGGTATATCGCGATGATCAAACAAAATTCTAAGTTTTCTAATAAAACCAATTCAACAACCTAGCAATCCAGACGTAATCAACACAACACACCAAAAGACATGCACATACATTAAAACTTATACAACAAACCGATTTCTTTCAAAGATTGTAAGAATTTGTTGATCGAATCTAGTCATATAATATTCATCAAGTTAATAATTTAGTAATGCAACACATTAAAACACACACACAACGTAAAATGCATTATGAAATTAGTCTTATCGAATTCTAGCTCAACGTGTCTAATTTGGTATTTTTTTTTCGTTTTCATATTGATTTAGTTCCTGTTTCCCTGGCCATTCTATATTCGACAGTTGGTCCTAACCATACAGAAGATGGAGTTAGTGACATCGTCGTCCTATATGATTTTTGCTCAGTATAGTACGGGTGACTACAACCACCAACAGAGAGAGAGGGAGAGAGAGAGAGAATTAAGGATTGACGTCGCGTTCAACAATATTTCAGCTATATAGCGACAATCAAAAACAAAATTCCAAGCATTTCAACAAAATCAGGACAATAACAAGGAGATAAAAAGAATCTCTCACAATCTAAAAATCTATACAGTCGATGAGAATAAGCTTCACTGAGTTCTTCGTGGCATGGCGTACACGTTGGGACTGGTTCCCTTTTATGATCAGAGTGTTTTGTGTCTATAGTAAGATCTAACACTGTTCCCCTTTCTTACAGAATGCCTTTGCGATCATCAACGGGGTGAATACATGTTGCACCAGGAACATGCAAACCAGATGAAAAAATTGTCCAATGCGCATTATTCAGACAATTCAGACTGTATTTTTCAGTTTCTGCGGTTCTCTGATTTCAGGGGGTTCGGCAGTCATATTTGGAGGGGGCCAAATGTGACCGTAACCAATACGGGTTAATGCGGGTTCACATTGTACAAAAAAAACGCCATCACAGTGCACAACGCGCGATTTTCCAGGCTGCACCAGGCCCGGCATCAATCGACCGTGGTGCAGTGTGGCATCTGTGGAACATGATGTCATTTCAAATGTGCAGAGATCAGACATTTTGGGGACCTTATGTGCTGTATGCACTACAATGTATACATACCCCCGTCCTTTCCCCACGAAGTCCACAACATTTCAACACGCGACATTTCTGCACGAGAGAGGGAGAGAGTGAATTAAGGTTTAACGTCGCGTTCAGCAATATTGCTATTTTGCGACGATCAATCAATATTCTAGGTATTCCAAGAAAAACAAGTCAATAAACCAGCAACCCAGACGTAATCAACACAACACAACAAAAATTTGTACATATCTAAGTACTCAAGCCAATAACTTAGTAACCCAGCACATTAAAACTTATGCAACAAACCGATCTCTCTCAAATAACCCAAGATAGTCCTCCCTAACCCGACTAAAAATATCTTCCAAAAGTAGTCGCTCGATAAAAAGAATCTCTTCAATCAGAAAATCTATGCAGTCGACGAAGTCCACAACATTTCAACACGTGACATTTCTGCATGAGTGAAAGAGTGAAATAAGAGCGACAATAATTACTTCAACAAAAGCAAGGCAATAACCCAGCAAAACACAACACACCAAAAACATGTACATACATTTAAACTTCATCAACAAACCGATTTCTTTCAAATAACATAAAATACAGTCTCTATTCACCAGACTAAACAGATCTAAAGTAGCTGCTTGTTACAAAGACTCTTACAATCTTAAAATTTATTCAGCTGCATGCGACCTTTACGTAAGCGACAAAACTAGCCAACTACCCGGCAATCCCGAAGTAATGAACACAACGCACCAAAAGACATGCACATACATTAAAATTTACGCGACATTTCTGCATGCGAGTGTGTTCAGCAATATTGATATATAGCGGCGAAGATTATTTCAACAAGAACAAGGCAACGACCCAGCAATCCGAAAATAATCAACAAAACACACCAAAAACATGTACACACACTAAGACCTGCTAAAACTTCTACAACAAACCGATTGCTCTCAAATAACCTAAAATACAATCTTCATTTACTAGACTAAACAGATCCAAAGTAGCTGCTTGATAAAAAGACTCGCTTTCAATCTTTAAATTCATACAGCTGCATGCGAACATTCCGTAAGCGACAAAACTAAATTGTTTTTTTGTTGGTATCCAGTTTCGAAGATTTGTTAGGAAATTCCATATCAGTTGGAATGTAGGAGAGAGAATTAGGGTTTGAAGTCGCGTTCAGCAATATTTCACTTATATTGTGACGATCAAACAAAATTCTAAGTATTCAAGCTGATAACTCAGTAATTCAACACATTAAAAGATACACACAACGTAAAATGCATATATGTAATTGTCTTATCGAATTCTAGCTCAACTTGTCTATAATTTGGTCTTTTTGCTTCGTTGTCATATTGATTTAGTTTCTATTTCCTTGACCATTCTATATTCGATAGTTGATCCTAACCATCCATACAGAAGGCGGAGTTAGTGACTTCATCGACCTAAGCTATATGATTTGCTCAGTTCGGCGCCAAACGGATTCCTAAAACCACCGAGAGATAGAGAGAATTAAGGATTAACGTCGCCTCCAGCGTTATTTCAGCTATACAGCGACAATCAAACAAAATTCCAAGCATTTCAACAAAATCAAGACAATAACAAGGAGATAAAAAGAATCTCTCACAATCTAAAAATCTATACAGTCGATCAGAATAAGCTTCACCGAGTTCTCCGTTGCATGGCGTACACCTTGGGACTGGTTCCCTTTTATGATCAGAGTGTTTTGTGTCTATAGTAAGATCCAACACTGCTCCCCTTTCTTACAGAATGCCTTTGCGATCATCAACGGGGTGGATACATGTTGCACCAGGAACATGCAAACCAGATGAAAAAATTGTCCAATGCGCATTATTCAGACAGTATGTATTTTTCAGTTTCTGCGGTTCTCTGATTTCAGTCAAAATGGCAGGCAATATTGATTGGATATCGATTGAGTGTAATGTGAAGAAACCGCTACAAAACACTTATCAACGGCGTGGGGCCAAGTATGTTGACCTAAGAACATGCAAACCCGATGAAAAAATATGTTGAATGCGCGTTATGCAGTCAGTATGTATTTTTCTGTTTCTGCGGTTCTGTGATTCCAGTCAAAATGGCAGCCAATAGTGATTGGATATCGATTGCGTGTAATGTGAAGAGACTCGGAAAACACTGGGGCCCCAGAACGGGGGTTCGGCAGTCATATTTGGAGGGGGCCAAATGTGACCGTAACCAATACGGGTTAATGCGGGTTCACATTGTACAAAAAAACGCCATCACAGTGCACAACGCGCGATTTCCCAGGCTGCACCAGGCCCGGCATCAATCGACCGTGGTGCAGTGTGGCATCTGTGGAACATGATGTCATTTCAAATGTGCAGAGATCAGACATTTTGGAGACCTTATGTGCTGTATGCACTACAATGTATACATACCCCCGTCCTTTCCCCACGAAGTCCACAACATTTCAACACGCGACATTTCTGCACGAGAGAGAGAGAGTGAATTAAGCTTTAACGTCGCGTTCAGCAATATTGCTATTTTGCGACGATCAATCAATATTCTAGGTATTCCAACAAAAGCAAGTCAATAAACCAGCAACCCAGACGTAATCAACACAACACAACAAAAATTTGTACATATCTAAGTACACAAGCCAATAACTTAGTAATCCAGCACATTAAAACTTATGCAACAAACCGATCTCTCTCAAATAACCCAAGATAGTCCTCCCTTACCCGACTAAAAATATCTTCCAAAAGTAGTCGCTCGATAAAAAGAATCTCTTCAATCAGAAAATCTATGCAGTCGACGAAGTCCACAACATTTCAACACGCGACATTTCTGCATGAGTGAAAGAGTGAAATAAGAGCGACAATAATTACTTCAACAAAAGCAAGGCAATAACCCAGCAAAACACAACACACCAAAAACATGTACATACATTTAAACTTCATCAACAAACCGATTTCTTTCAAATAACCTAAAATACAGTCTCTATTTACCAGACTAAACAGATCTAAAGTAGCTGCTTGTTACAAAGACTCTTACAATCTTAAAATTTATTCAGCTGCATGCGACCTTTACGTAAGCGACAAAACTAGCCAACTACCCGGCAATCCCGAAGTAATGAACACAACGCACCAAAAGACATGCACATACATTAAAATTTACGCGACATTTCTGCATGCGAGTGTGTTCAGCAATATTGCTATATAGCGGCGAAGATTATTTCAACAAGAACAAGGCAACGACCCAGCAATCCGAAAATAATCAACAAAACACACCAAAAACATGTACACACACTAAGACCTGCTAAAACTTCTACAACAAACCGATTGCTCTCAAATAACCTAAAATACAATCTTCATTTACTAGACTAAACAGATCCAAAGTAGCTGCTTGATAAAAAGACTCGCTTTCAATCTTTAAATTCATACAGCTGCATGCGAACTTTCCGTAAGCGACAAAACTAAATTGTTTTTTGTTGGTATCCAGTTTCGAAGATTTGTTAGGAAATTCCATATCAGTTGGAATGTAGGAGAGAGAATTAGGGTTTGAAGTCGCGTTCAGCAATATTTCACTTATATTGTGACGATCAAACAAAATTCTAAGTATTCAAGCTGATAACTCAGTAATTCAACACATTAAAAGATACACACAACGTAAAATGCATATATGTAATTGTCTTATCGAATTCTAGCTCAACTTGTCTATAATTTGGTCTTTTTGCTTCGTTGTCATATTGATTTAGTTTCTATTTCCTTGACCATTCTATATTCGATAGTTGATCCTAATCATCCATACAGAATTACAAGCGTCTAGTCCGTCATTCATAATCCAGCCGTCGTCCATTAGAGAATATCCGCGTCCATAATCCAAAGACCTATTCCATTTCCATATAACAGTATTAGCACCAAATTCAAAAAGACAAAAGTATACATAAACATAGGATTGTTTCCTGCAAGAGAGAAGCGGTCAACAATTTTCAATGATGCCGGCAAGACATCATGACGTTCCAAAATATCAAAACTGCATCGCCGGACTGGTATTCTTAATCCATAATATTCGTTATAGAGTCGTCATCTAAAAATGATGTACCTCAGTCACGCTTTACATTGTGACTGTTCATATGAGTACCATGAGGATCTTGAAGTACATGGGCTCATACGGCCCCTAGACCCGGGTTAAGCGGAATTAGACACATGTTACGAAACGTAGCCCCATAGATCTTGCACGCTACGTTCGTATTTTGCTATCAGCATGCGATATGTATCGCCAAATTTGAGAAACTTTGAGTGGAGGCGCTTGGTAGAATAGCCCTGTTTTATAAGCTTCTGCAACAGTGTTTTGTGACGTTGATTAAAATCATCACATTTAACACAGGATCTAGCAAATGCTACTAAGCGAGATATGTATACGCCATATGCAGGTCCCATTGGAATATTACTATCCAGAAAGGGATAGTTTACGATGTCGAAATTGTAATCATCTCTTTGTCATAAAGTCGACGAGAGAGAATGCCCGCTTCATTTTTATAGAGGTAGAGATCTAAATAAGATGTGCCTGTAGGGCTATCTGTAGTTTCCTTCAAATCCAGTGAAGGTGGATATATATCCTTCACTGCGTCATTTATATAGCGATTATCCACAGCGAGAAGATCGCCTATATAGCGTTTGGTGAATGAGAAGGAACGGGCTTTGAATGGATCGGTTTTTGAAAAGCGCCTGCATATAGTCATATTCATAAGAGAGCAGATATAGGTCAGCCAACAGGGGTGCACAATTAGTACCCATTGGAATACCTATATGCTGCTGATATATTGTGTTGCCAAATTTCACATAGATATTTTTAATGAGAAATTCAAGCAACTCTATAAACAATGAAATATCCCATGAATGATATCTCTTGTATGTAGTCGAGCTAAAGAATGCTTTATGGCTTCCGACATTAATATATCTACGATCACTTTTCTTGAACACAGATACTATTAATGAACTTATACGGTCAATAAGGTCCTGATGAGGGATTGTAGTATAGAGTCGAGAAATCCCATGTGGATACATGTCTGTACGGTATGTGACCTTTAGCATCAAGTTCTTCCGTAAGACATTTTGAGTTTTTCAATATCCACATACATTCAACGCCAGAGTTCTTGAAAATAGTGGCGAAATACCTTTCCCAAAATGCTTTTACCTCCTGAAGGGCCCTCGTCAATAGGGTTGAAAGAAGCTTGGTGGTGCAGCTTCTAGAACCAGCTATGAATCTAGCTTTGCATGGTGATTTATGCATTTTGGGAGTCCAGTATATTTTTGGTATGTCGCTATGATTGGTTGGAAGACAAATACCTCTTTCCTTGAGAAACTTTTTGTGATTGTTAAATAAATCTTCCAGAGTAAATGCAGTTTGGGAGTAAGTAGACTTATTTGATGAAGATATGTCTACACTCACTACACGGAGTTAGTGACTTCATCGACCTAAGCTATATGATTTGCTCAGTTCGGCGCCAAACGGATCCCTAAAACCACCGAATGATAGAGAGAATTAAGGATTAACGTGGCGTTCAGCGTTATTTCAGCTATACAGCGACAATCAAACAAAATTCCAAGCATTTCAACAAAAACAAGGCAATAACAAGGAGATAAAAAGAATCCCTCACATTCTAAAAATCTATACAGTCGATCAGAATAAGTTTCACCGAGTTCTTCGCGGCATGGCATACACTTTGGGACTGGATCTTTTTTTTCTGATCAGAGCGTTTCGAGTCTTTAATTAGCCCCATCGTTGTTCCCCTTTCTTGCAGAATGCCTTTGCGATAATCCACGGAGTGGATCCAAGTATGTTGAACTAAGAACATGCAAACCTGATGAAATAATGTGTTGAATGCGCGTTATTCGGCCAGTATCTATTTTTCAGTTTCAGCGCTTCTGTGATTTCAGTCAAAATGGCAGCCAATATTGATTGGATATCGATTGAGTGTAATGTGAAGAGACTGTCGGAAAACACTGGGGCTCCATATTTGGAGGAGGCCAAATGTGATCGTAACCAATATGGGTTAGTGCGGGTTCACATTGCACGGAAAAACCGCCGTCACAGTGCACAACGCGCTACTTCCTAGGCTGCACCAAACCTGGCATCAATCGACCGTGGGTGCAGTGTGACATATGTGGAACATGGTGCCATTTCAATTGTGCAGAGATCAGACATTTTGGACACCGTATGTGCTGTATGCACTACAATGTATACATACCCCCCAGCCCCCCACAAAATCCACAACATTTCAACACGCGACATTTCTGCACGGGAGAAAGAAAGAATGAATTAAGGTTTAACGTCGCGTTCAGCCATATTGCTGTACATCGACGATCAATCAATATTCTAGGTATTCCAACAAAAACAAGTCAATAACCGAGCAACCCAATAGTAATCAAGACAACACACCAAAAATATGTACATACCTTAAAACTTTTACAACAAACCGATTTCTCTCAAATAACCTAAAATAGTATTCATTTACCCGACTGAACAGATATAAAGTAGCTGCTTGCTTTCAACCCTTAAATCTACACAGCTGCATGTGAACTTTCCGTGAGCGACAAAACTAAATTGTTTTTTATGTACATAATTTATCAGATCAACTTTGTGGCATCAAGTCAGTTTTGAAGATCTGTTTGCAAATTCCAGACTGAGAGAATTGAGGCTTAATGTCGCGTTCAGCAATCTTTGAAATGAAAAGCGACAATCAAACAGAATCCTAAGTATTCAAGTTAATAACTTAGATTTTTCTAAAACAACCTTAAATACAGTCTTCGTTTATCCGACTTAAAAGAACTTATCAAGTAATTTGAATGTGACACTAAATATGTATGATGTACATATTATGATCATACTGAGTGCGGGTGTTCATATATATGATCATGCTGAGTTCGGTTTATAATTTCAATTCATTTCCACAATCTGTAACAGATGTTTTCACATCTTTCAGGTCTAAACAATCACAGGAGAGAGAATTGAGGTTTAACGTCGTGATCAGCAATATTTCAGCATTTTAGCGACGATCAAACAAAATTCTAAGTATTCAAGTTAACAACTTAGTAATCCAACACATTAAAACATACACAACGTAAACTGCATATGTGTATGTCTTATCGAATTCTAGCTCAGCTTGTCTGATTTAGCCATTTTACTTCGTTGTCATATTGGTTTAGTGTGTATTTCCTTTACTATTCCATATTTGACAGTTGTTCTTAACCATGCAGAAGGCGGAGTTGGTGACATCACCGTCCTATGACCGGCTCAGTCCAGCGCCAACCGGAATCCTAAAATCACCAACAGGGAGAGAGAGAAAGAGAGAGCATTAAGTATTAACGTCGCGTTTCAGCTTTACAGCGGCAATCAAACAAAATTCTAATTTTTTCAATAAAAGCAAGACAACAATCCAGCAATCCAGAAAAATCAAAAGAACACCTATTTCTCCCGAATGAACTAAAATAGTCTTCTTTTATCCGACTAAAAAGATCTTCTAAAGTAGCTGCTCGATCAAAAGAATCCCTTAGAATCTTTAAATATGTACAGTCGATCAGAAGATGTTTCACTGAGTTCTTTGCGGCATCGAATACACGCTGGGACTGGTTCCCTTTTCTGATCAGAGCGTTTTGATTGTATAATTAGATCCTTCGCTGCTTCCCTTTCTTGCAGAATGCCTTTGCGATCATCAACGCGGTGGATCCAAGCATGTTGAACCAAGAACAATATTTCGACTATATAGCCTCAATCAAACAAAGTTCTAAGTATTTCAACAAAAAACAAGGCAATAACAAGGAGATAAAAACAATCTCCCACAATCTAAAAATCTATACAGTCGATCAGAATGTTTCACTGCGACTTTTTCGTGGCATTGAATACACCGTGGGCTGGTTCCCTTTTTTGATCACATCGAGTCTATAATAAGATCCATCGTTGCTTCCCTTTATTGCAGAATGCCTTTGCGATCAACGGGGTGAATCCAAGCATGCTGAACCAAGAACATGCAAACCTGATGAAAAAATATGTTGAAAGCGCTTTATTGCGTTGGAGGAAGAAATCGCCATCACAGCGCGGTACTTCCCAGGCTGCACCAGGTCCGTCATCAATCAACCGTGGGTGTAGTGTGACTTCTGTGGAAGGTGTCATTTCAAATGTGCAGAGATCAGATATTTTGGAGACATGTGCTGTGCACTAACATGTATACCTATCCCCCGCCCCCTTTCCCACGGAGTCCACAACATTTCAACACGCGACATTTCTGCATGCGACAAAGAGAGTGAAATATGGGTTAACGTCGGATTCAGCAAAATTGCTATGTAGCGACGATCGAACAAAATTCTATGTATTCCAACAAAAACGAGTCAATATCCCAGCAATCCCGAAGTAATGAACACGACGCACCAAAACACATACATTAAAACTTATGCGACATTTCTGCATGCGAGAGAGAGTGAATTAAGGTTTAACGTCGCGTTAAGAAATATTGCTGTATAGCGACGATAAGTATTTCAAGAAAAACAAGGCAATAACGCAGCAATCCAAAAGTAATCAACGCAACACACCAAAAACATGTACATAGTTTCTTTAAGTGGCATTTAGAAGTTGGAAAGTAGATAAATAAACAAATTGCTTATGGATAACAACTTCTAGTTTATTCAGGACGACGTTTCGATACAGGTACTAGTATCGTTCTCAAGTCAATGACATCAATATTTTTGATTGAAATTGCAGTTTAAGGGCCGCTTCCCATTCGGATTTCGCGGCCCATCAACTCAATGTTTTATTCGATTCTCGCGGTACATTACGTTGTTTATTGAATATCTTTTCCAGCGCTAAATATATAAATAAATAAATATATAAACAAATAGATAAATAATAAATAACAATGAGTGATTAGTAGGAGATATAAATAGAAGTAAATAAGAATCGCTATATGTACAAGTTCGTAAGTCTCTTTCTGTTTTTGTTTTGTTTTGTTTTTGTTGTTAAGTTATACTGGTAATTGGGAGTTCACTGTAATCGCGTGTATGATTCCTTTGTCTTGGTACCCCATAGTACGCACAAAGCCGTCCAGAAAAAACTGGGAGAACCAGGGCGTCTTCAGGATTCTTAGAGCCGACTTCCCGATTGACGCCCTCGGGAACAGGGCGGGGTCCTTCCAGAAATCTGTGCCTGTAACAATTGCTTGGAGTGTGTATTGGGGTACAGAACGACAGGTCTACGTTCTATATTTCGTGAAAGTCAAAGGATCATATTCTGTGTTGAGGCGTCAGTTGGGTAACATCAAGTGGAGTAGCGTGTCCGGAATGGTCTAGGGTCGAGTATTCTGATTCTGGGTGTTCTTGCTATGCGGCGTTGTCACTCAAGGCGCGGTTAGTATTCTTGTAATCGTCATCCGTCTTCTGTTTTAGGTCTTGTCCAACTCGTCTGTGGTCTTCGGTGTGCCTGTATCATATGAAATAGAAGGCTTGTAGTCATTCTTGTTTTCTATTGTTTTTCGATGCAATAATTTGATATATCTTAATGACATCAATAAGTAAATAATCAGTATATATACAGTTCCTTGAGTAATGTCAATAGGATGATAACAATAGTATTATACTAGGTGAGAAATTTATAATAGGACAGGATTTGACTGTGGAGATGGCTGGATTAATTAACAAGGTGGGCTTCTAGGCACGGTGGGGTTCCTGGATTAGAAGGTCATAGGCGCTGGGGATGAATAGGCCCTGGTCTCTGTTCAGTTGTGGTTTTGTTCTTTTGATGTGGACGGCCTCCAGTAGTTTTCTGTTTTTCCAGTGCATGTGGTTTGTGGCAAGGGGTTTGGTGTTGTTCCAGTTGATTGAGTGGGTGGGGTTTTCTTTGATGTGGTCCGAAACTGCTGATTTCCCGTCTTGTTTTGTCACAGAAGATTTGTGTTCTTTTATTCGTTTATTGAGGGGTCTTGATGTTTCGCCGATGTAATGTTTTTTGCAACTGCACTCCAACTTGTAGATTACACCTTTTGGCTGGGGTTGGGTGGTTTGGGATTTTTTACCGGTCGCATTGATGTGATTCTTTAGTTTTCTGTTGGTTGCAAAGGTTGTCTGGATGCTGGCTCGTGTCTGGAGTAATCTGGCGACCTGGTGGCTTGTCTTGCCTATGTAGGGTAGAGTAATTCGGATATTTGGGCCCTCTTCTCTGATGGTACGTTGTCTCTGGTTTGGTTGTAGGGCTTGTTTTACAGTTTTTTCCACTAGGTGTTTGGGATAATCGTTGTACTTGCTAAACACGGTCTTGATGTGGGAGATTTCGTTGTGAAGGTCGGTTGAACAGATGGATTGTGCTCGTTTGGTTAGTGTTGAGATGATGGCTGTCTTTGTTTGGGCTGGATGGTTGGATCTGTAGTGGATATACTGGTCGGAATGGGTGGGCATTCGGTATACGCTAGTTTGTAGGCCGGTTGGTGATCTGCTGACAAGGACGTCCAGGAAAGGGAGAGCGTTGCTGGTCTCAGTTTCCATGGTGAATTTTAGACGTTGATGCTGGGTGTTGAGATGGTTGAGTAGTGTGGTCGGGTCATCCGTTTGTTGAAGGGGAACGAAAGTATCATCCACTTTTCGTAGCCAGACTACAGGTTGGACAGGGGAGGTTTGGAGGGCCCGGTTTTCAAGGTCAGTCAGGTAGATTTCCGATACTATGGGTGACAGCGGGGAACCCATGGGGAGTCCGTGGATCTGTTCATAGAATGTGTCTCCCCACGAGAAGTATGTGGATGATAGGCAGCACTGTAAAAGCTGGATTATGCTGTTGGTCGTAAGGGTCGTGTTGTTGATCGGGTGTGCCTCCAACTTTTGTTTGATAACTTGTATGGCATCAGTGGTTGGTACATTCGTGAATAAGTCAACGACATCATAGCTTACTAGTTGGCATGGAGTGCTGATGTTCTGGATTTTGTTGCAAAATTCTGCGGAGTCCTTAATGTATGACGTGGCTGATCTTCCTAATGGGGCGAGGAGCTGGGTCAGATGTTGTGCTGTGTTATAGAAGACGGTGTCTCTGGAGCATATCAGTAAGCGGGCTTTGATCGAATCTTTGTGAATTTTGATCGTTGCTCTGGCATATGGGGGCCGTGGATGTAGGATGAGTAGCTTTTTGTGGAGGTCTGGCTGTATTTCTTTCTTCTTTTTTTTCAGGTCTTTGAGAATGGCTCTATGTTGACGGTCGTAACGGTTGGTCGGATCTTTTCTAATTACTTTATAGGTGCTTTGGTCGGTGAGGAGGTTGCCAACAAGATTGTGGAAATCCGTGGTGTCAAGGATGGCGGTGGCTTTCCCTTTGTCTGCTGGGGCAAGGACTATGGATTTATCCGTTTTCAGCTCAGTGATGGCACGACGTTCACTTTGGGACAGGTTGTCAGTCTGGGGTCGAGCTTTGGAAAGGATTTCGGCTACTTGATGTCTTAAATAGTCTACATTTCCACCTGGTGCTAATTGTTGTAGGCCTTTCTCGATGTTTACGATGAATTCATCTGTGGGAAATTTGTGGTTGGTGGGCGTAAAGCTTAAACCCTTGGAAAGGAGTTTGAGTTGATCATCTGTAAGCTGTTTGCTACTGAGGTTCACTACGGTTTTGGCGAGGTATGGCTGCTTATCTGTATATTCGTGTCTGTATATTCGTGTCTAACTGGGGCGGTCTGTTGGCGGTTGAGTTGGTCAAACTTCTTCAACTGGTTGAGTTTGATTTTGGTGTTCAGGGAGGTATTGGACGCAGACTAGGATTGACGAAGTTGGCGGTAGAGTGCTGGTTGGATAACCGATTCAAGCTTATTTTGTTGTTTGATGATGGCGGTTAGTGATATAGCCTTGGTTCTACGGTGGTGTCTGATCCGTTCTTTAACCAATAGTCTGCTGGCATTGTCGGTGATTCTTTGGGCGGCTTTAGACTTAACAGGAGGTACCATTCTGAGGCCTGTAGGTATAATATCATGATTTCGGCATCTCATTAAAAAGGTCACATGGTTGCTGCTCTTGAGGTATTTCTTTTCCAGGTTGTTGAGTTGGTTGATGTCTCGGATTGCCGCATCTCCATGGTGATGACGTATGGTTTCTTTAAGTGGCATTTAGAAGTTGGAAAGTAGATAAATAAACAAATTGCTTATGGATAACAACTTCTAGTTTATTCAGGACGACGTTTCGATACAGGTACTAGTATCGTTCTCAAGTCAATGACATCAATAAGTAAATAATCAGTATATATACAGTTCCTTGAGTAATGTCAATAGGATGATAACAATAGTATTATACTAGGTGAGAAATTTATAATAGGACAAGATATACTATTGTTATCATCCTATTGACATTACTCAAGGAACTGTATATATACTGATTATTTACTTATTGATGTCATTGACTTGAGAACGATACTAGTACCTGTATCGAAACGTCGTCCTGAATAAACTGGAAGTTGTTATCCATAAGCAATTTGTTTATTTAACATGCACATACATTAAAACTTTTACAACAAACCGATTTCTCTCAAATAACCTAAAATCATCTTCATTTACCCGACTGAACAGATCCAAAGTATAGCTGCTTGATAAAAAGACTCGCTTTCAACCTTCAAATATATACAGCTGCATGTGAACTTTCCGTGAGCGACAAAACTAAATTGTTTTATGTGCCTAATTTATCAGATAACCATTGTTGGTATTAACTCAGTTTTGAAGATCTGTTAGCAAATTCCATATCAATTGAAATGTAGGATAGAGACAGAAAGAGAAAGAGAGAATTAAGGTTTGACGTCGCGTTCAGCAACATTTCAGTTATAGAGAGACGATCAGACAAAATTCTAAGTATTCAAGTTAATAAAATAGTTATCCAACACATTAAAACTTACGCACAACGTAAAATGCATGTATGTATTTGTCATATCGAATTCTCTCAACTTATCTAATTTGGTCATTTTACTTCGTCATATATTGATTTAGTTTCTATTTCCTTGAATATTCTATATTCGACAGTTGATCCTAACCATACAGAAGGCGAAGTTAGTGACATCGTTGTCCCATATGATTTGCTCAGTACAGCGCCAACCGGATCCCTAAAACGACCAACAGAAAGTATTAATTATTAACGCCGAGTTCAGCAATATCCGACCGATACTACGGGATAGTCGTACGGTGATCAGACAACTTCGTTCGTCCGTTCAAGGAGTGAATACTGTTCAAGGACATAAAATCTAAGATTTGTAAGCTGATTAAAAGTTCTTGACAATGATCAGATCAATCAGATAATAAAACAAAGACCATTATTCAAGTTAATACATATTTTTTTTATTAGAATGCCGATCACATATAAAAATGATAAGATGTACAGATATATTTTAAGACATGCGATACATTTCATAAACAGACAGGTTCACAGATATCAAAGTAGAGAACATTATTACAAGATATATATTTCACAGTATGATGATAAAATGTAAAAAAACGTTTTTTTTTTACGGATAAACAACAGAACATATTTACAAACATTTACAGACATACGTACATTTATACAAGAAGATAAGAAGATTGTTATAGATGGATGAATTTAAGTCAAGAAATAAACAACCGTAAATAATAAATTTAAAAGGAATCTACAACCCTACCCACACAATTATACTTACACGGTTGGCCCGTTGATCTGGCTGCAGGCCCGCAAGAGTTGGGATGTTGTCTTCTCGCCATCGGTATACTCACCCCAAAGTTTGAAGATCCTCCCCTGCATGGACCGGTACTTCTTCCGTTGGTGGCGTTTCATCTTCTTCTCGGAGACTAGTTTCATCGTTTTCTTGTGTCGTTTCCCGCCTACAAATAGCACTGTGCTGTTGGTATGCCAAGTTGAGTCGTCGATGCAGTAGTCTTCGTAAGTTATGTGTATTTATTTTTTTTCTTAATGTATTTTTTTTTTCTTAATTATTCTTCTATATGTTACGCATAATTTCCTCAATAATTATGCAGACATTCTGCTGTCTGGTAATATAGTTTATGATGTAAGATAACTGATATAAGATATGGTACGAAAAGGTTAGGGTACGAAAACGTCTGGGTACGAAAAGGTTAGGGTACGAAAACGACTGGGTACGAAACGGTTAGGGTCGATTCGGTTTGGGTACGAAATGACATGTATCCTATTTCAGCTATACAGCGACAATAAAAAGAAATTCTACGTATTTCAACAAAAACAACGCAACAATCCAGCAATCCAGAAGTAATCAACACAACACACCTATTTCTCTCGAATAAATTAAAATACAGCCTTCTTTATCCGACTAAAAAGATCTTCTAAAGTAGCTGCTCGATAAAAAGGATCCCTTTCAATCTTTAAATCTATACAGTCGATCAGAAGATCTTTCACTGTGAGTTGCTCGCGGCATCGAATACACCTTGGGACCGATTCCCTTTTCTGATCAGAGAGTTGAGATACCTGAGATACAACACATATCACGAATCGTTAGATTCTTGGTATGTCCTTTAGAATAGGTTAACCAGAGGACTATTCTGTGAAGTCATGTGACGCAGTCAGTATGTCGGCACCTCTTCCCACTTCCCTTATATGTGTTGTAATTAAGTCTATAATTAGATCAATCGCTGCTTTCCTTTCTTGCAGAATGCCTTTGTGATCATCAACGGGGTGGATCCAAGCATGTTGAACCAACAACATGCAAACCCGATAAAAAAAAAATATGTGGAACGCACAGTATTGCGTTGTAGGAAGAAACCGCCGTCACATCGCACAACTTCCCAGGCTGCAACAGGCCCAGCATCAATCAACCATGGGGGCAGTGTGACATCTGTGGAAGATGGTATAATTTCAAATGTGCAGAGATCAGAAATTTTGAAGACCTCATGTGCTGTGCACTGACATGTTTTCTGACATATAATTTCCACTTTTTGGAAGCTGCTGGAGTTACATGGCAGTCATAGTGAATAGTGAGTGGCCGTTTGAATATAATGTGATTTCCATCTACATAGTGTTCAAATGAACACGCACAATCAAAGCGTGAATGAGATACATTCTCTGGAAACGATTTGGAGATGTGTTATTATTAGTTTTATTCACGCTCACATAAAGTTGGTGCTGTCATACGAAATAGCTTTTTCGATAATTGACGCGGTAATTCTTTTATGGAAGACGGATGAATATTGAATGTCTGATTTGACGCTTGCCACCAATAATGTCCCATGTATAACGGGTAATCCATATCCACACAACACAACACAACACCAAGTATAATAAACATCGATTGTTGGCTAAATCTTCTTCCAAATTTCCAAAAAGGGAATGAGAATCCCGTAATTAAATGGAGCAATCAAGTACTGTATAAGTGAATGATATCCCATGACGCGATAAAGTATCTATGAAATTCCATCGGCCAGGCAAATATAAATTGTAAACGTAGTTCCAAAAGCACGCCTCTTAGAATAATATGTTCTTTGCATAACTTTTCAATCTTCCATCGCAATATAGCCGATATATGTATGAACGCGACGTTAAATTTAATTCTCTTGAATTTCTATGTACATAAATATTCAAGAACAATTTGTTGTAGCACGTTTGTTCTTGTCATTTAAAGTTGGCTGTTGGCTGGATGTTGAGAACCAAGGGAGGAGGGAAACTTGGGTGTGCACTAACAGAGAGAAAATTAAGGTCTAATGTCGCGTTCAGCAATAACAGAGAGAATTAAGGTTTAATGTCACGTTCAACAATATTTCAGGTATATCGCGATGATCAAACAAAATTCTAAGTGTTCTAATAAAACCAGCAATCTAGCAATCCAGACGTAATCAACACAACACACCAAAAGACATGCACATACATTAAAACTTATACAATAAACCGATTTCTTTTAAAGATCGTAAGAATTTGTTGATCAAATCTAGTCATATAATATTCATCAAGTTAACAATTTAGTAATGCAACACATTAAAACACACACACAACGTAAAATGCATTGATGAAATTAGTCTTATCGAATTCTAGCTCAACGTGTCTAATTTGGTATTTTTTCTTCGTTTTCATATTGATTTAGTTCCTGTTTCCCTGGCCATTCTATATTCGACAGTTGGTCCTAACCATACAGAAGATGGAGTTAGTGACATCGTCGTCCTATATGATTTTCGCTCAGTATAGTACGGGTGACTACAACCACCAACAGAGAGAGAGAGAGAGAGAGAGAGAGAGAGAATTAAGGATTAACCTCGCGTTCAACAATATTTCAGCTATATAGCTACAATCAAACAAAATTCCAAGCATTTCAACAAAATCAAGACAATAACAAGGAGATCAAAAGAATCTCTCACTATCTAAAAATATATACAGTCGATCAGAATAAGCTTCACTGAGTTCTTCGTGGCATGGCGTACACCTTGGGACTGGTTCCTTTTATGATCAGAGTGTTTTGTGTCTATAGTAAGATCCAACACTGCTCCCCTTTCTTACAGAATGCCTTTGCGATCATCAACGGGGTGGATACATTTTGCACCAGGAACATGCAAACCAGATGAAAAAATTGTCCAATGCGCATTATTCAGACAGTATGTATTTTTCATATTCTGCGGTTCTCTGATTTCAGTCAAAATGGCAGGCAATATTGATTGAATATCGATTGAGTGTAATGTGAAGAAACCGCTAGAAAACACTGATCAACGGGGTGGGGCCAAGTATGTTGACCTAAGAACATGCAAACCTAATGAAAAAATATGTTGAATCCGCGTTATGCAGTCAGTATGTATTTTTCTGTTTCTGCGGTTCTGTGATTCCAGTCAAAATGGCAGCCAATAGTGATTGGATATCGATTGCGTGTAATGTGAAGAGACTCGGAGAACACTGGGGCCCCAGAGCGGGGGTTCGGCAGTCATATTTGGAGGGGGCCAAATGTGACCGTAACCAATACGGATTAATGCGGGTTCACATTGTACAAAAAAAACGCCATCACAGTGCACAACGCGCGATTTTCCAGGCTGCAACAGGCCCGGCATCAATCGACCGTGGTGCAGTGTGGC
>JAVTVY010039637.1:0-18737 GCA_036873755.1 Hanleya hanleyi | reverse complement strand
ACATCTCCAGGATTGGTTGACCTCAATCGATCTCCAGGACGCGTATCTTCATATTCCAATCCATCCACGTCATCGCCGTTACCTACGCTTCGTGATCAACGATCGTCGCTTCGAATGGCAGGTTCTTCCTTTCGGTGTCAACATCGCCCCTTGGTTGTTTACCCTGATCACTACACCGGTTATGGCCTTTCTTCACTTACGAGGGATTCATATCGAGGTCTATATAGACGACATACTCCTGTGGGCTGCGGACGAGTCTCTCCTCAACGCCCAGGTCCGGTTCACACTTCTGGTGTTGCAACACCTAGGTTTCATCCCTCATCCTCTCAAGTCAGAGTTAGTTCCGGCTCAGGTGCGCCGCTACATTGGAGCGATATTCGATACTCGGTTACAACTAGTGTACCCTCCGGAGGATCGTTGGGACAAAATTCAACTGATGGTTCGAAAGTTTTTGTCATCAACGTCACAGACACGGCAGCAGTGGCAAAGTCTGGTGGGTCTGCTTACTTCCACACAGGGCCTTACGCATTACGGCCGACTCCAAGTACGGCCTCTACAGTATCATCTGTCTCCCTTCTTACAGACACCTCACCTAAATCCGGCGGTTCCGGTGTTGACGTCTCTACATCCACATCTGATTTGGTGGCTCTCTCGCCACAACGTCGTGCAGGGAGTACCATTCCGTTTTCCGGTTCCGGTTCACCATCTTTACACCGATGCTTCGGAGACCGGCTGGGGTGCCCATCTGGACGACTTGGAAGTGTCCGGCAGATGGTCAACATTGGATGCCAAACTTCACATCAATCTTTTGGAGATGAAGGCTGTCATCCTAGCGGTTCAACATTGGAGTTTACGTCTCACGAATTTGTCTCTTCTCATCGCGACGGACAACTCTACGGTCATTGCCCACATCAACAAGATGGGTACCACCCGATCGCTATCAACGTTTCGTCTGGTATGGGAGCTGTACGATTGGGCTCGCCTTCATCATTGTTATATCCATGCTCGCCATGTTCCCGGTTGTCTCAATGTCTTAGCGGACAGCTTGTCCCGGCCAGACACCGTTCTTCAGACAGAGTGGCAGCTTCATCGGGAGGTGTTTCGACAAATTTGCAGCATTTGGGAGTCACCTTTGATCGATCTGTTTGCGACGAGGAACAACGCCCAGTTAGCCCTGTTCGTCAGTCCGATTCTGGATCCTCGAGCCTTCGCCATCGACGCTCTGTCCATCAACTGGGACAACTTCCTAGCTTATGCCTACCCACCAATGGCCCTGATTCTGGAAGTTCTTCAAAAGATTTCTCGACACGACTGCATCATCCTGCTCGTAGTTCCGTGGTGGCCTCGTCGGCACTGGTTCCCGATTCTGGTTCCGCTCCTCACTGCTCCACCACGTTGTCTCCCAGTTTGGCCCAGCCTGTTATGTCAACCGCACGGGATTCTCCATCACAACCCGCGGTGGCTCAACCTACACGTCTGCAGACTATCCAGAATGCACTATCACTCCAAGGATTTTCAGCAGAGGTTGCACGGACGATGGTTTCAGCCAACCGATCCTCCACATCGCAGCTCTATCAGGCGAAATGGGCCTATTTCGTCTCCTGGTGCCGAAGACGTGATGCCGATCCCGACACTGCCTCTGTTTCCCTAGTAGCTGACTTCCTCCTTCACCTTCACCGTGATAAGAAGTTCCAAATCAGCACCATTGAAGGGTATCGATCTGCTCTGGCTAGGGTGTTACGGCTTACTTCAGGTACTGAGATTAGCCTGAATGATAATATCTCTGCGCTAATTCGCGCCTTTGCATTACAGTCGCGTCGTACTCGGCAACTGTTACCGAAATGGGATATCGGTGTGGTTCTGTGTGCTCTGATTCATCCACCTTTTGAACCCTTAGAATCCGCGTCTTTGAAAGCTGTGTCTTATAAGACGGCCTTTTTGGCGGCGTTTGCTTTGGCTTCCAGAGTATCTGAACTTCATGCTCTCGAGAGATCTTCTATGACCTGGAAAGCGGATTGGTCTTCCATTGCCTTTCGGCCCATTCCTGAATTTATCGCCAAAAATGAGTCTGTTCGGTCAGGTCCGTGTGCTCAACGCTCGTACTCCATTCCTGCGTTATCAGACTTTGTACATGGTCTCGAGGACGATCTTCTGTTATGTCCTGTTCGAGCCATCCGCCACTATCTTACTCGTACCGACCCCGTTCGCGGCTCTCGGCGCCTGTTATTTCTGTCTCTTCGCCCATCTGCTAGGCGTGACATTACAAAAAATACCATTGCCGCTTGGCTGAAGAAAACCATTAAGTGGTCTTATCAACTGGCCATTGACGCCCCTCCACTGTTGTCTACTGCTTCTTCTCATGAAATCCGAGCCATTGCTACATCATGGCCTTTATGGAAGAACTTGTCCATCCATGACATTGTCCAGTCTTGTGCCTGGACGGCGAACTCCACGTTCACCAATTTCTATCTGAGAGATATGTCACTCCAATCAGATAGTGTGACCACGCTTGGGCCTTTGGTAGCCGCCCAACACGTGGTCCAGTAAAAATTTCAAAAAATGGGGGGGGGCGGCATTTTGGATCACCACAGCAAATCAGACAACTTGCTGTATCATCTCATCTCATCTCCCATTCGTATCATATCTAGAAGGAAGAAATAAGTCAGATGGCCAACCAGGGATGTCCACTTCGTCGTGATGAAGGCCTGACACTATGGTGAGTTTGTTCAACTTTCCCTTAACTGCGGTTTGCTTGTGTCTTTCAGAAACTGACTTCCTTCTAGATGTCTCAGCTGGGTCTCCTGTGCCTCAACTCACAAGACACGCGCTCCAGGCCTAGTGTCAACAGTAGTGAAGTAAGTACAGAGAGTTGAACAGAGCGCGGCTCACCCAGGGAGCAAGCTGCAATTCCAACGCATCTAAATTCATCACTCCTAGATATGGTGAGTTGTTCTCAAGAAGCTTGCGGTCTGAGAGTGGTGTGGACTTGGTGCCTTCCAAGGATGGGTTGCGTACGTCCCCCCTGACTTATGGTTGGACCAAGGATCTCCCTGTATGCAATGGCCGACAAACCCTAGTCATACAGAGTTCTACCAAGAGGACCTGCTTGTTGCCTTGGATGCCCGGGTTCCTGCGACTTGGTGGAAATGTGAACCACATCACAAGCACAATTACATGGATGGAGACACTCAGATAAGTAAAACTGTATCAATTCCTTCAATTACCCTATGAGTCTGAGGCCAGGGTTAACTTGATCAGTAATAATGTCTCATATGTATACCCATGGTTGTGTCATTCCAGCGATTACTAGTCTACTAGGGGAGTTACCACAAGGCCGGGATTCCCGCCTCCATATGTTGGTACTGTGGCATGAATTGAAACAGGTTTAAGATTTGGGCTACAAATATCAAACATTTATAAACAATGTTTCTATTTGTTACCAAATCAAACCTGTTTCAATTTAATGGTCCCTCCCTCCCTCCGTCCCCTCATGCCGGCCGTAAACACTACAGGTCTCGGTAATTATAATGAGAATAGAGGGTGAGTAATGGCTGATGCAGAGCCTTTATAGTAATCCTGCTGGAGTGGGATGGGAGAGTTCTCCTAGGGGCGGACAACTCTCCGCTAGGGGAGCTAACTTTTAGTTTTAACTTCCGTTTTCTACGTTGTATCATTTTCCTGACGGAGATTGAATGGCATGAATTGAAACAGGTTTGATTTGGTAACAAATAGAAACATTGTTTATAAATGTTTGATATTTCACAAGAACAGGCTTCCTCATTGTATTTTTGGATAGCCCAGTGGGGCTTTCGGGGATTGACCTAGGATGTTGTTGTACACACCCCAATTCATGGATAGAATTGAGGGCCTCCGCTCCTCAGACAGCTTGTCGTAAGAGGTGACCAACTGCGGCACCCGTGGAGTTTCCAGGTGTGAAAAGGAATAGGACCCAAATGTTGTAGTATGATGGAAATATTGTTGAAAGCGACGTTAATCATATTCACTCATTTTTGGATAATATTGGATCCTGCTGATCTGTTTGGAAAAAAATCAGAGTGTTCTGGGATAGATTATACACCTTATAAAAAGGATCAGAGGGCTCCAGAATTATCCAAAATGTTGTGTCCGATCCGATCTGTGTGGACTTCAACACACTTCCCAATATAAAGTAGGTTCGAAGTCCATGTCCATATCTAATCGGAAAAGATGGCACGTACATCGTTTGAGTTAGAACAAGCCAACCCAAACAAATACGAATGGGATCCGAGTTCGATTTAGATGAAAAGTCATGTATACCAAAAGCTGGAAAACTATTACGCCAATGTACGAGTTGTCACAGCGAAACAGCTCACCAATTACCAGTATACGAGTTGTCGGAGCATTTCCATTATAGCTCTCTAGATTTGTATCTAATACCGCTTATGCCGGTGCTAGGGGCCGTGTGATCATATCATCCATGTTGCCACATGAACAGGTACAATAAAAGCGTACCTGAGATACAACATATATCACGAATCGTTAGATTCTTGGTATGTGCTTTAGAATAGGTTTACCAGAAGACTATTCTGTGAAGTCATGTGACACAATATGTCGGCACCTCTTCCCACTTCCCTTATATGTGTTGTAATCCATGTACAATGAAAGTCGCGGGACCCACTGAGGGTGGGAAGACCATATGGATAGACAAGTTATTATTACGAGTACTTGATAATTATGCAGAGCCTTACATCCAGTCATTTACTGCTATAGTAAATGGCAATCCATACTCTGGAATAGGAGTCCGGCAGTGCCCGGTATAGAGTTTGTAAAGGTTATAGCCATGAATTGGGAGTTGATGGAGAGTTTGATACCATTGTAAGAAATCGGTAATAGTGAATGATCTTATGACAGAGGTTAAACAGGACACGAGAATTTCATACTTGTTTATCAAAAGATCACAACATGCCAACGTATCTGTTTCTACAGTACAGAACTTAGTCGATAAAGGCAAAGCTTCAAGAGTTATTGACTAATCTTTTCAATAGCCCCATCGACAAGCACCAGGTTTCATTAGAGAAGATTTGACTTCATTGTGAATCTGTATGAAGATGCGACCTATTCACCCTATGGACATCTATTTATTGATCCCAGGAATATCAAAAGCTGAAGTCAAATGTACTCAGAAGTGTTACACCGACATTTACTAAACTACAGGATATTGAAAAGGCTGCTCAAACAGTACAAGCTGCAGAGGGTTTTTTTACCCCTCGGCCATGTTGGCCTCGGGGTATTGTCACAGCCATGTACGTCCATCCGTCCGTACTTCAGTCCGTTACCGCATTCTAGGCAAAACCGCTTGAGACACAATCACCAAATTTTCAACACTTATTTATCCAGTGCTAAGTCAGACACCTATCGAAAGTGGCTCCCCTCGGCCCATATTTTACAGAGTTATGCCCCTTTACAGATATATTAATTTCTATTTCTATCCTATATGGTTGAATGTAACCAACTATATCTTCAGAACTATGTTTGATATAGCTACTATATTTTGGAAGCTTATTTATATTGTATTCTAGAACCCAATAAAAAATTACTCATCTCGACTTCTTTTACAGACTTATGCCCCTTTTTGGGTGCAGTTATCTCTGACTTTGTGATATATGCTTGAATGTAACCAGTTATCTATAATTAACTGTGTTTGATACAGCTACCAGATTTGATGGAGTTATGCCCCTTTCGCATGTAATAATCTTGGATATGCTTGAATGTAACCAGTTATATCTGAAGAGCTGTGCTCAATACAGCTACCAACTTTTGGAAACTTATTTATCTACTTGTATTCTACAAGCCCAAAAACAAAATTATTCGTCTCGGCCCTTATTTTTCTTATGACCCTTTTTATGTATTAATCTGCATATGATTTTGTGATATATATTCTTTAATGTTGCTGTTATATATGCAGAATTGATCATATTTTCTTTAAAGGACAATTCTGGATGATTAATATAGCCATAATATGTTGCACATTCTCGGCATATTCCTCATTTGCTTAGGGGAAACGGAGGGGTTTTGTGAGTCTCACCCTCGTGTTTTGCAAGGTTCAAACGTCATATCATAGATATGAGTGGATTGGAACGACCAAACAGAAATAGTCTCCAGATAATGAGAGTGATTGTGAAGAAAGCATTCAACCTAGAGAGATAGTCCAACCTGTGAGAATTCGGAAGCGTATCAATTATAATGTGTGGAAAGAGATGTTTGGTGGTCATATAAAGATGAGTATACTGATGGTATTAGAGAGAAGAAGCATTATTATTTGAAGCAAAAATATGACTAATATGAATGAAGTGAAATGGCCAGGCACGACTACAGCCCAGCGATGATTTATCCCGACAGTATGAACAGTAGGATTCTTCAGATGGTGAGACCATATCGCTATGAGAAAGGACCTGGTGCGGTTTAGTGATATTTTGCCCCCCCCCCCCCCCCGCCCCATGAGGCGCGGTTTGGGGTGCCAAAATGAAATACCACGTTCAACGTTCAAGAGAAATTTTTTAGTTAGCATAAAATATATTATCTTGTCTTATGCTCTGGGTCCTGTGGTTGTTTTTTTGTTTTTTTGAGGCGAAAACAGCACACTTTTCTCTCTCTGTAAACATATGAAGCCAGTGGAGAACCAAGATAAAGGTAACCCCGAAATATTGATGGTGTCAATAGTTTGTTCTTGCTCAAACGCGGTTTTGGTTCTGGACTGGCTATCGAGAGAAAAGTGTGCTGTATTCACTGCAAAATAGACGCTTTTGCGCAAATCCACTTCTTCAAGACGCTGTTATTAAAAAAGCATAAGACCCAGGACCTACAAAATATTCAAATTATATGACAAGATAATATACTTTGCGCTAACTGAAAAATTTCTTTCATACACGATATTTCATTTTGGCACTCCAAACCGCACCTCATGGGGGCCAAAATCTCATTAAACCGTACCAGGTCCTTTAAGAGAAAACGGTATGGTTTTGTAAAGTGATGAGGGTGTTCTGGTAGAAGAGACTTTATTAGAGGTGTTTATAAGTGCCTGAGTCCTGTAAAAAAAAAAGAGTTATGCTGTCCCCTTTGCTAAGTATAGGGGCATGGTTGCTGCATTCAGAGGGAGCCATAAGCATTGACAATGAATTCGCATAAGAGATGGGGTGAGTGAGTGAATAGAATTTAACGTCGCTTCCAACAATATTTCAGCTATATCGCGACGGATGGTCTGACAAGGATTCATTTGTGATGTATTTTTTTTAGATACATTTCATTGTTAGATTTTGATAGATTGGTAATTTTCTTCGACAGAATTTGATATCGTTTGTCGATATATGGCTGAAATATTTCTGAACATTAAATCTTATTCTCTATCTGCCTTTCTACCTTTCTACATTCCAATGATAAAAAGAGACTACGTCAAAAGTTTGATCTATCCTATGTTACATTTCAATAAGATAGCTTCAGTATGAAATAGCTATAAGCCTCTCAATAGCATCCAAATAGATATATGGTTGTATATTATACGTTCTCACTTATATGGCGGTTGGAATGGTTTATGCTGAATCCTTCTCCCACGTGATCAAACATGGTCGACAAATTATCACACGATAAAACACGAATGAGCGTATACTTGATTTAGTCAGGTGGCTTAGCGAAATTACCGTTACAGGGCGGATAAAAGCACCAAATTTGGCGAGTAGCTTCCTTTGTGCTTATTTTTTTAATTTTAGCCTAGGAGCCCTCCTGAATTTTTCGGGATTTTCAAAATCCAAGATGGCCGACATATATGATAAAATCTTGGATTATAGGAGACACGATAAGGCCCCATAGTTCCAAAGTAAACGTTCTGGGGCCTTATAACCTGTTTTTGGGCATGCATAGCAATGCTTCCAATACACTACCATAATTGCATTTACTTTTTACCGCTGGA
Organism: Hanleya hanleyi; assembly: GCA_036873755.1. NCBI lineage: Eukaryota > Metazoa > Mollusca > Polyplacophora > Lepidopleurida > Hanleyidae > Hanleya > Hanleya hanleyi. The sequence continues at coordinate 10,795 of JAVTVY010039637.1, read as the reverse complement.
GGACGAATTTCGAGATATTGAAGTAGTATATAAAGGTGAAATTCCCGCGCACTAAGGCTGAGGCTGATGACGTCATGTGGCCGAAGCTGATGTCATTTGCGGATCAAAGGTCACTTCCGGGTCAAATGTCACTTCCGGTGGTGATGCAGTCACTTCCGGCACCGGTTGATAACCCCCAGTCAATGTTAATGGAGCAGTCGATCCGCTTGAATTACTGGGAATGTTTGGTCATCTGCGGGAATGTCCGGAGGGTAATTGACCTTAGAGGTCAATCCTATCTTGCCACGTCAATGTTCTAGCCATATATGTTATAGCCTCTCTAGCCAGTGAGAGAAAGAAAATCTCCATACATAGCAATAGACTTCGAGACTGCTGATAGTCCACCGACTGATACCGAAACAGAGAGTGCTGAGAGTCTATCTACTGATACGGAGAGCTTGATCTCAGATAGTCAACCTACATCCCAGGGAGAAGGGGACTCCCCATGACCCTGGTGGGAGTAGAACCAGCAATGCGGACACCAAAGGCTGGCACTTTATCCAATTGGTCGCGAGTCAGTATAATAGGAAAGGTTGAAAATACCCTGATACATCTCAAGTACTAGAGGGCGGGTCCCCGACATATACTTCTATGTCCAGTCAAATAGGCCCATTGGGAACCCACCCATGGACATTTTTCTCTGTCTCATGCTGTGAAGTACGATGGAGGTGTCCCAAGGTAGATGTGGGATGTACCTTTTGGGGTCTAGGTGGACCATCCGTGGTCCCAATGGGGCGTGTGAGGTGATGTGTCATACAGTCCGACTGGTATGTAGTGGAAATGCTGTCCATCTGCGCATGCGCATACAGAGAATAGTACCAAAGGGGTATTTGATTGGACGTTTTAACCGAAAATGTAAAATGACCAACTATAGTGTGAAACAGCTCAGTTGTAGCAATATCTGCTTCGAGCTAAAAATAATCGCTTTGAATTTGACGAGTAACATTGACTAAATTGAGCAAGAGTTTCGGATGACCCTATGTCTGCAATCTTGAATTCCCGAATTATTTTTCTAGCTGATGATTATAGGAATAGAGCCAAACTAGGTCCATAATAAATAGACAGATCGATCTGTATTGTGAATAGACTTGGCTTTGAGAAATTGTTACTTTCAACTCCATGTAAACACAATACCTTGAATTATACAAGCAAAATGAAAATATAAGTCCCATATAAACCCACGTGGTTATCATTTTGAATTAGTTAACAATTGTTTTATCAGCTGAAGATTTTGCCAACGGAATAAAATGTGATAAGCTATGGTGTTATTCTGCTCAATTTAAACAAGTTTGTACCTTGTCTGAAAATAATACCATGCATTATACGAGTAACATGAAAAAAATCAGGCATTTCCAGATGGCTCCTTGTAGTCGCCATTTTGAATTTAACCATCATTTTTAATCTGAAGACAAGCAATTAGATTAAAAATGGACACAAGGTATTTGGCTATGATGTGAGATCAAGAATAATGCCTTGATCAATATGAGCAACATGAAAAGTATGATTTCGAATGGCCCCATATGGCCGCCATTTTGAATTTCACCATAAAATCTCGAGCATATGTAAATAGATCTAATATGGGCGTAAGATGTCAGGCCATTTTCCGAGATCTCTCGGTTCTGATACATTTGAAAAATGAGGTAAGAAGATTGCAATGAACTATTATATACGCTCAACATGAAAACGAGTGATTTCAGATGACCCTATATGGCCACCATTTTGAATTTGACCATCAATTCTTAATCTTAGATATATGTAAATAGATTCGAAATGGGTGCAAGATATTCCACTATGGTCAGAGATCTCTCGGTTTCGATAAGTTGGACAATGAGCTAGGAATAATGGCTTGAACTATACGAGCAACATGAAACGTTTGATTTTCAGATGACCCCATATGACCGCCATTCTGAATTTCACCATCAAATATGGATCATAGGGATATGTAAATAGATTCAAAACGGACAGAAGATTTCAGGCTATGCATAGGGAACCCTCGGTTTTGATAAATTTGCCCAGTGAGCTAAGAATAATGCTTTGAACTACTCGAGCAACATGACAAAGTGTGATTTTCAGAATACCCCAGGTTCGCTATTTTGAATTAAACCATCATATTTTGAGCTGAAAATTATGCAAACATAATGTGAGGTCTGAGATCCACTGATGTTAACAAATATTCACAATGATCAGAGAATAATGCCTATTATATGAACAAACTGTAGAGGCGTGACTGACGGGTAACCCCACATGATCGTCATTTTGAATTAACGCATGATGGTTAATCACTAGAATTATGGAAATGGGCTAAAAAGTAGCTCAATATAATATTTCATAGTATATTATTCCCTTCCACCTTGAACCCTACCGCACAAAGAACTAGTTTAGCACGGGTACCCATTTTAACAAACAATGCCATCAAAAGTTACATTTGGCATCCTTGATCGGTCGTCTACATCTGAGTGTAACGATCATGGCTAAATTCAAAATGGTTGCAATGAGGTGCCCTCAGAAAGTAGCATTCCGTCCATTATTTATTACATTTCTTGCCTACAAGTGCATAAAACTAATTTATTTAGCCTAAATAATCATTCTCCATCGTACTGGTATTTTAAGAGAAAAATCGTTGAAAAAAACATCGGCGGAAAAATGTCTTCGAACAGATGACGTCACCGTGATGTCATCATGATGGTCATCTTATGGCATTTTATGGTAGACGTTGGTCAAAGTATATAGTATAGAAAGTTTCAGTCCTCTAGCCCGGGAGTAACAAAAATAGATAGGTAGCGAACACCCCTCCCCCCATCTTCTCAAGAATGCAATTAATAGACTAAAAAAATCCCGCTTCTGAGTAGGGTTCAGTTGCTGGTAATAATTAGCTATAGGTAATGTGTATATTTGTAACAAATCGGATTCAAACACCTCAGTAAGCCATAATTTGATAGCAATTTGACCCTCCTAAGACACAGAGAGCAAGAAAATCGATATTTTATCATCTGTGGCGGCCATCTTGAATTTTTGTGTTTCGCGTGAATTCTATAGGAAAGTCAAGAGGGCTCCTAGGCTGAAAATTATCAGTAGCCCTTAAGGTAGCATCATGCAAAATATGGCGCTTTTATCCGGCCTGTAACGGTAATTTTGAAAAATGACCCTAAGCCACCTGACTAATTCTGCTTAGAAGAGTTTTTGAAGATGAACCGGTTTTACTTCCGAATCTCACACCCTGTTGGCTGCCTTTTGACCCTATTTTCTCTCCCTTTTTACGCTTCTGCTCCTCCCTTGATCATGATTAGGCTACGTTCCTGAACTTGCTCATTCTCCTACTCCTTTGACACAAAGGCCCCTTTTCCCACTACTGAGTTTATTGCGGTTTGTTCCCTAGAATGTCTGAAACTCTTAAAAATATATTTATGCTTGTGAAATTTTCAAACACCAACCAAACCTCTAATACGTTCCAAACGGTGCTAAATGTGCTCACTTTTTCATCTTGAAAAAAATAAAACGCTCCAGCGCGCTTGCGACCATATCGCATTCCCTTTTATAAAGGCTGGCTGAACGGGTACCATTTCTAAGATATACGACGGACTCACGCACGGCTCCTTTATTCTTTCGAGGAATTCCAGAGAGGTTAATAAAAATCATTTGTTCAACTCCACCAATGTTTCAAAATAACGTTTTCAGCGTCTTCCAAGAGAATATGTGAATCTATTCTTGGTTCTCCGGTATTACTGGATTACAACGCATATAAGGGAAGTGGGAAGAGGTGCCGACATACTGACAGAGCCACATGACTTCACAGTATAGTCTTCTGGTTAACCTATTCTAAAGCACATACCAAGAATCTAACGATTCGTGATATGTGTTGTATTTTGTGTGGAGGACCAGCACAATTGGGCTTTCTCTCGAAGACGTGGACGTTGTACGTAGAAGTATTTTATTCTAGAAATTCCTCTGGCGTGTTCTGGAGAACAAATAGCTCATATCCCAATATCTATATCAAGATTTGAAAGGATATATGACGTTTACTCAGGAAGAGCTCCGTTGTGTGTGTGTTCAAATCCTGTAGAATCAGATTTTAAGTAACAGCCTCGATATAATAGAGATGACCAATTGCAGAAAATGGATTTATCAAAAGTGCTCCTTAGTCTACATCGGTATTGAGGTATCATGAATTTTTTATTAAAACATGACGCCTCAAACCAAAATTACATTTGCACACAAGATAACTGCCACACAAAGGAAGGAAGTTTTCCGCAAGTAAACACTTATCACGTCGGTTAATTTACGTGATTGCGAGTGGGTATTGGATATGCCTTGGGCGATTTGGCCTTGTATCAATCGTCATTTCTTTATGACGAGCATTGACTTCGTAGTCTTTGTAGAATCTAAAATCAAGCTACTACTATACGTTTCACAACCAATCAAAGACCATCTCTCATTCTAAACTTTCTTCGCGACCAATCAAAGACCATCTCTCATTCTAAACTTTCTTTGCGACCAATCAAATACCATCTCCCACATGTGGCGGTCCTTCTCAACCAATTACAATTCATCTCTTATCTTATCGCGTGTGGGCGGGTTTCACAGATGTAATTCTTTCCGTACTGGCAAGGGAGATCATTCCAGTAGTAAGTGTTTAATTGCTTGTAGAACTTCATTTCCAGGCAGCGCTCCGTTCCACCCTTGTTGTTCGGTTCTGTTGGGGCCCATGCCGTATAAGTAATCTGTTGTCCGGTGGAGTCCCATATAAACTTGAACTCATCCTCCAGATCATTCCCACTGGTGTAAAAATCGACGGTATCTGAAAAAAACATGAAAAACAACTACTAGGTCTTTCATTTGTTGAATATTGCATTGCCACAGTCTGAATATCAATTCATCGTATCCTGTGGTATCAATCTTATTAAAACTCGACTTAATAACCGCTCCTCTATCGGACATGTCGCTAATTAAGATCTGGGACAGTCTGTATCTTAAATCTGTCGCGCATTTCAGACTGGGGACAGTAGTAGTATAAGGCTATTTAAACGTAAGTTTTCCAGGGAGGTAACTCTTGGTTCCTTTTTTCGCCAGGGGGCGCTCTTGCAGGTATGACGTCACTTCCGATCAGGAGTGTTGTGCGCAGGTATGAGATTTTGTGGCGGTTTTGTGGCGGTGTTCTGCGCAAGTGTGACGTCATGTATGACGTCACTTCCGGTCTGCGTGAATCGGGCGTGTGTATTCCTCCGCGATGATGCGGTCTGGTGGTGATGCGGTCTGCCTCCGCGGACAGAAAGTAGTCCCAAATTCTCCGGCATTCTCCGGCAATCTTCAGGGGCGAGAGGGGTCCCTAGTGTACCGATTGGGTCGTATGAGGTATCAATGTGAAGCATTCGTGAAGGGGCATCTGATGGGGTGAGTGTGGGGTTGAAATATCGTCATTCTGCGCATGCGCGGTAGACCAAGGGTATGGAAATAGACGTTTAGGGGTCTAGGTGAGTCACTAGTGGTCCGATGGAGTCGAGTGAGGTATCAATGTGAAGCATATGTGAGGGGGCATCCGATGGGCTGGGTGTGGGGTTGGAATATGGTCATTCTGCGCATGCGCGGTAGACCAAGACGTCACTTCCGGGTTTCACAAAAACTACCTCCGAACCCAGAAGAGTTTCAATGTTTCCTCAGACGTAGGGTCCGGATGTTCAACATCCGGGTTTTCCCCGGCCCGGCCCGGTCGCAGCGCGCGCGGGTGATCCGGGCGAGCACGCGTGCGGGTTAAAGGGAAGTTTCGGAAGTGTGCAAGGGCACTATATCACATCGGGGTATATATTTCATCCAAGTATAGCGGAAAGCGGTTGTCGTGAATAACAACAAGTTCAGCAATGTTTACACAGTTTATTATCCCCAATGTTACATCATACCCAGACTGGGGGAGCCGCCCTGGGTATGTTTAGTATGTTCACAGCAAAACAAATTGAAATATCAAACACCATGTTTCATTATTTAACGCACCGTCACATTTAATGTTTACTGAGCTCAAGTCAACGATCAGCGTGTAGACATAGAGAGTATATACGGCATGGTATGCTATTGATCAGTGCAAGGGTGACGCATTCAGCCGATGGGTGTGGTCGATCAGCTTGGTAACGAAGAACGTAACATTGGTGACCCTCTCTACGACCCATTGTGTGTTGGGGCGTTGACGATGTGCCCATCTCAAGGGATCCACGGTGTCCAGTTTCTCCAGCATCGTCTCTAGCGACGCCCGGTAAATGATGGTGAACGGCTGGTCGAACACATGGCTGTTATTACTGGCATAATAATACCGTAACTGGTCCGTCTCTTTGTGACGTAAGATGTACCCGAAAGCGATATTCAATTTGAAGACCGTAGCTTGGTCATTGAAGATGGCTTCCACGTAGCTGCGTAGAAGGGTGAGATCGGTAAGTGGGAAATTGTAGATATCTGGAATAGGGCGATCACGGTGGAAAACGTGCCGTATCATGGGCCATTGGCGCCGATAGATGTCACTCACTGGATGGGCGTCCTGTAACAGATCGCTAGGAACATCCACTGCATATTCCAGAAAATGTTCGATGTCGTCAGGCGTATGACTAGCAACAATAATGCTAGGGACTGGCTGGATATCTAGGCTCTTCTGAACTGTGGGTACAGGCGGGCTCTCTGTGATCGCATCACCAGTGGCATTCGTCTCCCCGGGCTCATCTTCACTGGGTCTGACCCTCCTGGGTGCCACTTTAGTGGAAGTTGTCGCCCAAACCGTAGAGACGGGGCATGAATCAAACGCTGATGCCGTCTTAACTGACTGGGTCGTTTGAAGAGTTGACCACATTCATTACATTGTTTCGTCGCGCCCTCGTGGAATGAGCGTACGTGGCGCAGTAAAGGATCCTCCCGATTAAATGACCGTGCGCAGGTTATACAAGTATACCGTGCGCCGTTGTGGATGGAGTACTCGTGCCGTCGCAAATCTTCTGGGCGAGTAAACTGCTTCTGGCAAGTTGTGCAAGTGAACATCTTGGTGCTGTTTCGTGCCATATAGGTCTTCTCCGCCATGATATCTACCCCCATGTGTTTAGTGATTATGTTTTCCACCATGGGCAGATCACATATATCGGCCACATGCTGCATCTCATCAACGAGGCGAATATGGTGCTGTAGAAGCTTAGTTCGGTGAGATGACTCCATGACTGTTGGCTCAGGCTGGTCAGGCAAGTAGCTGCTATGGTGAGATAGGCTGGTGAGGTTCAGGCAAGTAGCTCCTCTCGTCAGATAGGCTCAGGCTGGTCAGGCAGGCTCAGGCTGGTCAGGTCAAGCAGGCCAATGAATGCAGCAATGCCCTAAAAATTCCCACTTTTATACACCTACATAGAAGTACCCGGATGCAGGCGTGGACGTCACCGAAAAAATCACCCACAGTCAACTCGCCACATACAGTCGCCCCCTCAACACCCTCATACATACCCGGATGACGGACGTCACCGAAAAAACAAGGACTTTATCGAAAAGACACGGACGTCACCGAAAAGACACGGACGTCACCGAAAAGACACGGACGTCACCGAAAAGACACAGACAGGTCAGTACATGCATTCCTATCATGTTTCCTACTGGTTCCTCCAGCGTGGATGTGCTGTGATGGAGGGGCTAATAAAAGGATTGACCTGTAATCTTAGTTGTTGTTGCTCTCTTTTTTGGACTAACCTATCAGAATAGTACGTATCACGGACTACACCCATAGAGCTACGTCTAGGCGCGCATGTGTGACATGGTCTATAAAACACGTCCCTCTGGATCCTACACCCCCATTCCTACGGTTGCAGAACCATGACGGACACCCATCCCTATGCGACGCGCATTTTACAGCATGCGACCGTGGTTAATTCGCTCACGGGTTACCGAGCAGTGGTTCGGTCCATGTTTGCAGATGGCGACGACAACGAGGGGCGACGCCAGATCCTGAAAGAGTTCACAGAAGCGGTCCTCGACAGAGTGCACTCGATGGAGAGGTGTGCCATCACTCACCACTACTGGACTATAACAGCCATCCTTGATGCTCGGACTATGGACCACGAGCGCTCACGCCGCAACCAGCGACGGCTGGTTGGCCTAGTAATGGTCTGTGCCCTATTGACCCTGACGCTGTGGCATTGACAGTGGGACCTCACCATAAATACAAGGGTGAGACACAGTGTGCGTCATTCACCGATCGTCATTGGGTCAACCATGTCACCGAGAGACCTGACCATAAATACGAATGACAGTCAGAGTGTGTGTCATTCACCGTTCGTCATTGGGTGAACCATGTCACCAGTTCTACGAGCCATCCTTCCCCTTACACCCCGGGTGGGGTTACACGTCTATGAAGATAAAGTCACCCTCGTGGAAGACCGTGGAGATGTTTGCCGGTCGCGCGCTGAGACCGTATCGAATACGGTTACGCTACACCGTGACGGCTGGACCAAATTTAAACGGGTGTTGAGTGGTGAGCTCGACGGAAACCTCATCCACATAGACAATGCCATCTACGTGCACCGTGGACCCTTCTTCCCACGCCTGGGCCGTTACCAAGACCCTACACGAGGCTTCACCCTAGACCCCGATCTGTGGACAGCCTTCGAGAAAGTGGTGCCTATTGTGGACCAGCTGTTTACACCGGACGAGCGGTCATCAGACGAGTTGGAGTGGGCTCGTGCCCTGAGAGAAGCGGCGGCAGAACCCAATGAACAAATTTCTAGCAATGAGCGGAGGCAGACGACGATGCCATTGATTACCCGGCTAGACTCAGTGACATGACCACCCGATCCTTTGATCTCACGGGGCTCTCCCTATAAATACGAGAGACAGTCAAATCTGGTACCATTCACGTACTGACCATGACGGAGCATATAATACTGGCGTATCTCAGCTTGACCCCCGAGGTTTTCCTGCACGTTTATGCGGATAAGGTCGATATTATGGAGGAGGTGGGAGACATCTGTGATACAGACCCTACACAACCGTGCCCGGCTCACATTCGTTTGTCTCGTGAGGGCTGGACCAAATTCAAACGGGTGTTGTCTGGTGAGCTGGACGGCGACCTCATTCACTTGTGTCACGATGTGTACATCCGACGGCCCCTTCTTTGCTCAATCGGCTCGGCTAGATGGGGTACAGTGCATTTTACCCTTCACCCTGATCTATGGTCTGCGTTGGAAGATGCCGTGGCAGATGTGGATCAAGTGCTTATCAAGCGGTCATCAGACGAGTTGGACTGGTCATTTACCATGGACACTGTGCTAGCAGAAGCCAACGAAGAAAATCAGAAAGAAACTCCGGCCCAAGATATACCCGTTATAAATAAGCAATAGAGCCAGGGTCCATCATCATTTGTCACCATGAAGAGCTGGAAGAAGGTGTTCGATAACTTATACTACAGTCCCGACAGTCCGGCGGCCTATAGTGCATTGACGGCTGTCTATCGAGCGGCCAAACCACAGGGGATACAACCGAGATTGGTTAAGAAAACAAGACACCTATACCTTACATCGAGCTGCCCGTCGGCGTTTTCTACGGAACCGGGTCATCGTGGGAGGACTAGATGCCCAATGGCAAGCGGATTTGGTCGATATGAGCGCCTTTGCCAAACACAACGATGGCAATCGGTATATCTTGACGTGCATCGATATCCTGTCGAAGTATGCGTGGGTGGTACCCATCCGGACGAAAACGGGGCGAATCTCATAGCGGCGTTCAAGGACATCTTCAAGACCGGGCCCAAACCCATGTATTTGCAAACCGACGAAGGCACGGAATTCCTCAACCGTCCGTTCCAACAGTTTCTGAAAGCCCAGAAGGTGTTTTTCTTCCATACCTACAACGAGACCAAGGCTTCCGTGGTGGAAAGGTTCAACAGGACATTCAAAGGTCGCATGTATAAATATTTCACCTATAAGAATACAAGACGGTACATCAATGTTCTCCCGAAACTTGTGAGTGGTTACAATCGAGCCTATCACCGGAGTATAGAGAGAGGCCCCATTACCGTGACCCAACGCAATGAAGCGCAAGTCCGGCGTGTCTTGTACCCCAGGCAATCGCAGCGAACGCCGAAGGAGGTGTTCAAGGTCGGGGACCCTGTACGGATCAGTAAAGTCAAGGGCAAGTTCGAGAAAAGTTACTTGCCCAACTGGAGCGATGAGCACTTCCTGATTAAACGACGCCTACCCCGACAGCAGCGAGTCTATGAAGATCTTCAAGGGGAACCGTTGCTAGGGACGTTTTAGGAGATGGAATTACAGCCTGTCGTAAAAACAAAGCAAGACTACTACACGGTGGAGCAGATTTTGAAAACGGAACGTCGACGTGGCAAACTGTTTCATTTCGTCAAATGGCAAGGCTGGCCCAGTTCCTTCAATTCCTGGGTCGCTGCCAACCAGGTGAAACGACTATCAAGCCAGACACCACTGCCGTCATCCTTCATTCCACGTCCGACCACAGTGCTATGGACAAACAGCAGCTGCCTCTGAACACAGCGTCTCCCAAAACGCGCAAAGCGCAAGTGGGCTTTGTGGTGATAGTGCTAACCCTGCTGAGTGTGTTGTACGGAGGTGTGTTTTACGACGTAGCCTATGTCAGCGCGCTACTTAACCAACTGAGAAAACCAGCCACCAGTCAAACCAGTCTACAGATAGCACCAGTCAACACCGTATCGAGCCCAGTCATCACTACCACCACACCCCGTGTGCAAGCCACATCGAGCTCCACACCAAGTATACAGTCCACA
>JAVTVY010039636.1:0-19682 GCA_036873755.1 Hanleya hanleyi | reverse complement strand
AGTCAATGGGGTGGGTGCATGTAAAATTAGGATTTGTTCCCGAAACTATAAAAAGCGGAAAACGGACTTTACCCCTAAAACAGGGGAAAACCCCTATCAACCCTAGCCAAAAGGGCTAATATCGGTCCCCGGGCTTATCGGGGCCTGTCTATTAAGTCAATAGGGTGGGTGCCTGTAAAATTAGGATTGTTTTCCGAAAATATAAAAAGCGGAACTCGGACTTTACCCCTACAATAGGGGTCTGTATTATACCATATAAGGGAAAATGCCTGTATGGGGTATGGGGATGGTCATTTTTTTTCGTGGGCTTTACTATGGGTTGTGGGGTCTCGTTTTTCTCGTCTCGCCGAGAAAAACACGATGGGAGGGGTCCCGGAGCGAATCGATGAAATTTTTGGGAAAAGTCACCGAGGGCTGTATATAGGCCTATAGGCCTATAGGCCTATATCACACACGTTCATTGTGATATGGGTTGTTTGGATTTGTTTTTCTCGTCTCGTCATTTAGAACACGATGGGGAGGGTTTCGAAGCGAATCGGTGAAATTTTTGGAAAAGTACCGGGTAGGGCTGTATATAGGCCTATAGGCTGGCTATATGGGCGATAGGTCCAACCTAGGAAATTCACACACGTTCATTGTGATATGGGTTGTTTGGATTTGATTTTCTCGTCTCGTCATTTAGAACACGATGGGGAGGGTTTCGAAGCGAATCGGTGAAATTTTTGGAAAAGTACCGGGTAGGGCTGTATATAGGCCTATAGGCTGGCTATATGGGGGGATAGGTCCAACCTGGGAAATTCACACACGTTCATTGTGATATGGGTTGCTTGGATTTGTTTTTCACGTCTCGTCATTTAGAACACGATGGAAGGGTTCCGGAGCGAAACGGTGAAATTTTTGGAAAAAGTTCACAGAGGCCTGGGTAGGCCCATAGGCCACACACGTTCATTGTGATATGGGTTGTTTGGATTTGTTTTTCTCGTCTCGTCATTTAGAACACGATGGGGAGGGTTTCGAAGCGAATCGGTGAAATTTTTGGAAAAGTACCGGGTAGGGCTGTATATAGGCCTATAGGCTGGCTATATGGGGGGATAGGTCCAACCTGGGAAATTCACACACGTTCATTGTGATATGGGTTGCTTGGATTTGTTTTTCACGTCTCGTCATTTAGAACACGATGGGAAGGGTCTCGGAGCCAAACGGTGAAATTTTTTGGAAAAGTTCACCGAGGCCTGGGTAGGCCCATAAGTTGGCTATGGGGGATAGGTCCAACCTGGGAAATTCACACACGTTCATTGTGATATGGGTTGTTTGGTCTTGTTTTTCTCGTCTCGTCATTTAGAACATGATGGGATGGGTCCCGCAACGAAACGGTGAAATTTTTCGAAAAGTACCAGGTAGGTCTGTATATAGGCCTATAGGCTGGCTATATGGGAGGATAGGTCCAACCTGGGAAATTCACACGCGTTCATTGAGATGGACCACAATGAGTCCGAATGAGTCGTGGGAGGTGTCATCTTGTAGATTTCGGGGTGTACATCTCGATTTGAGGTATGTTCACGTCATCCGCGACGTCATTGGTGACGTCATTAGTAGGAGTAGTAGCGAAAGGGGGCATTTTGGGGCAGTGAAGGAAGGTATTTGGGGTAGAGATGGACCACTATGAGTCCGAATGTGTCGTGGGAGGTGTCATTTTGTAGTTCTCGGGGTGCAGACCCCGATTTGAGGGATGTTCACGTCATCCGTGACGTCATTGGTGACGTCATCAGTAGGAGTAGTAGCCAAGGTGTGCATTTTGGGGCAGTGAAGGAAGGTATTTGGTGTAGAGATGGACCATCCTTTGTCCGAATGTGTCGTGGGAGGTGTCATTTTGTAGCTCTCTGGGTGTACATCTCGATTTGAGAGATGTTCGCATCATCTGTGACGTCCTTGGTGACGTCATCAGGACGAGTAGTATCGAAAGTGGGCATTTTGGGGCAGTGAAGGAAGGTATTTGGGGTAGAGATGGACCACTATGAGTCCGAATGCGTCGTGGGAGGTGTCATCTTGTAGATTTCGGGGTGTACTCTCGATTTGAGGTATGTTCACGTCATCCGCGACGTCATTGGTGACGTCATTAGTAGGAGTAGTAGCGAAAGGGGCATTTTGGGGCAGTGAACGAAGGTATTTGGGGTAGAGATGGACCACTATGAGTCCGAATGTGTCGTGGGAGGTGTCATTTTGTAGTTCTCGGGGTGCAGACCCGATCTGAGGCATGTTCACGTCATCTGTGACGTCATCGGTGACGTCATCAGTACGAGGAGTAGCGAAAGTGGGCATTTTGGGGCAGTGAAGGAAGATATTTTGGGTACAGATGGACCATCCTTGGTCCGAATGTGTCGTGGGAGGTGTCATTTTGTAGCTCTCGGGGTGTACATCTCGATTTGAGGGATGTTCGCATCATCTGTGACGTCATTGGTGACGTCACCAGTACGAGTAGTATCGAAAGTGGGCATTTTGGGGCAGTGAAGGAAGGTATTTGGGGTAGAGATGGACCATCCATGGTCCGAAAGTGTCGTGGGAGGTGTCATTTTGTAGTTCTCGGGGTGCAGACCCCTATTTGAGGCATGTTCACGTCATCCGTGACGTCATTGGTGACGTCATCAGTGGGAGTAGTAGCGAAAGCGGGCATTTTGGGAAGTGAAGGGAGGTATTTGGTGTAGACATTGGTCCGAATGCAGCGCGTGGGGTGTCATCTTGTAGATCTCTGCATGTAGATGCAACTACACACTTGGTGGTCGCATCGTGCATGAATACTACATATGACTTGATACTGTGAACTATAACTGTAAAGTCAGGATGGCCGAGTGGTCTAAGGCGCCAGTCCTAAGTGCTGCTCTGCGCAACGCAGTGCATCGGTTCGAATCCTACTCCTGACACATGAGTTTTTTGTATATACACCTTTTGTATTATACCATATCTGTCCTGTATTGTATCATATTTGTCCTGTGTTATATCATATCTCTCCTGAATGTGCTGTATTATACCATATCTCTCCTGTATTATACCAAATCTGTGCTGTATTATACCATATCTCTTCTGTATTGTACCATATATGTCCTGTATTATACAATATATGTTCTGTATTATGCAATATTTGCCCTCTATTATACCATATCTGTCCTGTATTATACCAAATCTGTGCTGTATTACACCATATCTGTGCTGTATTATACCATATCTGTGCAGTATTATACCATATCTGTCCAGTATTATACCGAATCTGTGCTGTATTATACCATATCTGTCCTGTATTATACCATATCTGTCCTGTATTAGACAATATCTTCGCTGTATTTAATGTACATGTACTCTGCGCATGTCCATGTATTCTGTACATATCCATGCACATGTTCTATGTGCCTGTACATGTACTATTTGCCTGTACATGTAATCTGTTCATGTACATGTACTCTGTCAATATACATGTTCCTTGTCCATGTAAATGTACTCTGTGCATGTCATTCTACATGTACTCTGTTCACGTTCTTGTATACATACTCTGTTTAAATCCATGTACATACTCTTTGTCCCATCGCTATATAGCTGAAATATTGCGGAATGCGACGTTAAACCTTAACTCTCTCTCTCTCTCTCTCTCTCTCAATGAACATGTACTCTGTACAATGTCGCATGATGTAGACCGGTGAGAGAACAACAACAACAAGAATGACAGGTCAACAATCATTTTATTATCCCCCCCAGTACATCATGCCCAAGCTGGGGGAGCCGCGTTGGGTATGTTTACAATACCAATAGCTTCTTGTCCAATCAGAGGCCGCCATTTGGTGCTGCATCTGTCATATTCGTTCTTGTCCGTTAGATGTATTCTCGGCTACTCTTGTCCAATCAGAAGTCGCCTTTTCAGAAAGTTCCATCTTCGGCCATGTTCGCTCTGAACCGTTTGTTCTAATCGTCATCGGGCAGGCCAGGATACCGTTGAGGCAACATATCCTCAGATAGTTGTTTGCGCATTCTGAGTATCTATCAGTGCATGGGTGAATACTTTCATCCGATGGGTGTGGTGGGTCAGTTTAACCATGATAAACGTAACTTTGGTGACCCTCTCCACTATCCACTTGGTGTTGGGACGCTGTTCATAGACCCATTCCAAGGGATCCACAGTGTTCAGTTGGGCCAGCATCGTCTCTAGCGACGCCCGATTGGTGATTGTGAAAGGATGGTCGTACACTGGGTTGATGGCACTGGAATAGAAATAGCGCAATTCACCCGTCATCTTATGGCATAAGATGTATCTAAATACTACATTTAATGTGAAGGACGTAGGTTGGTCATTGAAGATGGCTTCCACGTAGCTGCGTAGACGGGCGAGGTCGGTCAGTCGGAAATTGTACAAGTCCAATATAGGGCGATGACGGTGAAAACAGTGTCGGATCATGGACCAATGGCGTCGATACATCTCACTCACTGGATGATCTTCGGGTAAGAGATCGCATGGAACATCCACTGCATCTTCCAGAAAATGTTCGTTGTTGTCAGGCGTATGACTGGGAACAGTAATGCTAGGGACCGGCTGGATATCTAGGCTCTTCTGAACTGTGGGTATAGGCGGGCTCTCCATGATCGCGTCACCAGTGGCATTCGTCTCCCCGGGTTCATCTTCAGTGGGTCTGTCCCTCCTGGGTGCCTCTTTAGTGGAAAGTTGTCTGTTGACCTCTGTGAGATCACTTCCGCTTCCGTTCACGTGACCGGAACTGACCTTTGACCGCTGCGCGCAATTTTATCCGGTATTGTTAGCGCGCGCAGGGGTCAAAGGTCAGTTCCGGTCACGTGAACGGAAGCGGAAGTGATCTCACAGAGGTCAACAGACACACATGCATACACACACACATGGGCGTGACCTGAGTAGGACTGGTTGACCTAGTTCACGGTAGTTTACATCCAGTTACATGTCGCTGACGTCCGCGCCTACATCCGGGTTCTTGACGTCCGCGCCTACATCCGGGTTCTTGTCGCTGACGTCCGCGCCTACATTCGAGTTCTTGTCGCTGACGTCCAAGTTGAACTGATTGTGCTAAAAATAGATCATCAGCTAGCTTGCTATAAAAGGGAAGCGGCCTGGCCGTTTCATCAGACAATCTGTCAACCACCAAGATGTTCACTTGTACTACGTGCTCGAAATCATTCACTCGTCTGCACGACTTGCGCCGCCATGAGGCTACCAAGCACGACGGAACCGCCCGGTATAGCTGTACGATATGTACACTGTCGTTTCAGCGCCCGGATCATTTACAGCGCCATGAACGTTCAATTCATGGGCCACCCAAGCGTCCATGCGAAGAATGTGGTCAACTCTTTAAACGACCCAGTCAGTTAAGACGGCATGAGCGTTTGATTCATGGTCCGTCACCACGGCATGAGGGACAACTTTCCACTAAAGAGGCGCCCAGGAGGGACAGACCCACTGAAGATGAACCCGGGGAGACGAATGCCACTGGTGATGCGATCACGGAGAGCCCGCCTATACCCACAGTTCAGAAGAGCCTAGATATCCAGCCGGTCCCTAGCATTACTGTTCCCAGTCATACGCCTGACAACAACGAACATTTTCTGGAAGATGCGGTGGATGTTCCCAGCGATCTCTTACCCGAAGATCATCCAGTGAGTGAGATGTATCGACGCCATTGGTCCATGATCCGACACTGTTTCCACCGTCATCGCCCTATATTGGACTTGTACAATTTGCGACTGACCGACCTCGCCCGTCTACGCAGCTACGTGGAAGCCATCTTCAATGACCAACCTACGTCCTTCACATTAAATGTAGCATTTGGGTACATCTTATGCCATAAGATGACGGGTGAATTGCGCTATTTCTATTCCAATGCCATCAACCCAGTGTACGACCACCCTTTCACAATCACCAACCGGGCGTCGCTAGAGACGATGCTGGCCCAACTGGACACTGTGGATCCCTTGGAATGGGCCTATGAACAGCGTCCCAACACCAAGTGGATAGTGGAGTGGGTCACCAATGTTACGTTCTTCGTGGTTAAACTGACCCACCACCCCCATCGGATGAAAGTATTTACCCATGCACTGATAGATACTCAGAATGCGCAAACAACTATCTGAGGATATGTTGCCTCAACGGTATCCTGGCCTGCCCGATGACGATTAGAACAAACGGTTCAGAGCGAACATGGCCGAAGATGGAACTTTCTGAAATGGCGACTTCTGATTGGACAAGAGTAGCCGAGAATACATCTAACGGACAAGAACGAATATGAACAGATTACATGTACAGGCAAATAGTACATGTACAGGCACATAGAACATGTGCATGGATATGTACAGAATACATGGACATGCGCAGAGTACATGTACATTAAATACAGCGAAGATATTGTCTAATACACGACAGATATGGTATAATACAGGACAGATATGGTATAATACAGCACAGATTCGGTATAATACTGGACAGATATGGTATAATACTGCACAGATATGGTATAATACAGCACAGATATGGTGTAATACAGCACAGATTTGGTATAATATAGGACAGATATGGTATAATAGAGGGCAAATATTGTATAATACAGAACATATATTGTATAATACAGGACATATATGGTACAATACAGGAGAGATATGGTATAATACAGCACAGATGTGGTATAATACAGGAGAGAAATCGCCTCCGCAACTCTTTCTACAATTATGCCGCCAACTTTTTGAATCTTTGCCAACTGATCAGAGAAATCGATACATTATGACTTACGGTCATCACTTTTCAGATTAGTAGCATAAAGTAAATGTTTGTCTAGTTGCGAGTTATTTAAAAAGTTATTAATAATGTATCCTATTGAAATTTCTTCCAATTCTCTTCATTCCATTGTACTTAGTTGATCAAATAGGAATCACATAGCGAAAGAACATCTCATCTTCTGAACTAACCTACCAATTTGCCGGAGGCAGGGACGTCAGACAAACAACCTTGGAAGAATCATAATTCAAGGTCTGTGGTTAAACAGTTCATGGTCAAAAAGTTATCAAATATAAATATAAGAAGTGGTTGTCCAAACGATTGTACATATCACTAGGATATTATTTTAGATTTTATTTTGTTGCCACCAGAGCTTGGAAAACGCCAAGGTATTTAGATATTCGACTAGTCGATACAGAAAGAAACTAAAGTGGGTCGACCGTTTGTGCATATCACTACGAATGGTAAGAACAGGATATTATTTTAGATTTTATCTGATGTAATAGTGATAGCATAACACGTAATTGGCAATACCGTTACAAATGATGGAAATGCTTTAAGCCAAACTTCATGTTAAATAACTATATATATTCCCTACAAAAAAAGTGTGGTCTCCTAAAAATGGTCGACTCCAGATTTGCTACGCTGTAAAAATATTCACGCCTTTTGAAGTTTATTCCTGGACACCTGGTGAACATTTTTCTCTTCCCACATGACTGGAAGTAGTCCAAACATAAGTACATCTAATTTAGCACTGATTTTATTATCACAATAATTCGTTCGGAGAGAACACTCCTTTACAGTAATTATTACATCATGTCTCTGCTTCGCTATTGTTTTGGCTAGATACACATACTTACGCAGTTAGCCTTAGGAGGAGTTCCGCATGCAATTGTGCAACAATTGGAACTGTTACACAGGCTAGTTCACCACAGTATCGTTCGCACCAGTATTTGTACATGTAGGCCGACATGGTCATGTGAACATGGTATTTTGATCTGGAAGCGAATATTCTATGTGGATGACGACTTTTGCTTGTCCGCGCGATATCTTCAGTTTCATGTCATGGATTGGTATCAAACTTTGGGTATATCTTACCCATGGGACAAAGAAGAACCCTATTCATTTTGAGGTCAAAATATCAAAGGTCAAGGTCACTGTGATTGAAAATACTTTAAATCATTGAAAATTGTTGTGTCTGTGCTTTAAGTATAATTCAGAATTGTGATGGCAAAGAAGTCTAAGCCTATTGATTTTTACCACTCTCCCAAGTTTGGCCGAAGTTTGCTGGGTCCGTCCGTCCAGCTGTCGTCTGTAAAGAATTTTCGCGTCTATGTTCCGAACTACATTTCCAAGACGTTATTACAATATATCGTATCTCAGTCATGCTTTGATTTTCATTGTCTATATGAACAGGGTGCATATTTTATAACACACGATGTTCATACATACCCCACCCCACTCGTCCCGGATCAGAGAAAGGAACGGAGAGTATACCTTATAATATCAGGCTAGTGGGGTATGTGGATTTATTCGTTGTTAATTTACGAGGAGATCGGGAATATTAGAATATAAGGGGGAGTTTTGATGGTTGTGGGAATATGACATTCCTTTTAACAGATGATCTATATACTAATGGAACTATATTATTATGGATCCATGATCTGATCAGCTATATCTCTATTCTTTACCACGACTTCCAAATCTCCTGAAGAAATACTTTGATTTAGCCCATCAATGGATATATGAAATACTATCCCAAGAAAACGATTTTAAGTATTATATCACCCGGAACTTTATCTGCCCTGCGATCAGAAAAAAATAAAATATCTCATATTAATCTATTGAATCTTATATGTTATTGTCAGGGAGGAGTTATGGGGCGATCTCCTCGAGCCCGGTAAAGCTATGAAATATATCAATTTAATAGCACGGTTCGGTGTATAAGGCGGAGAAACCGTTCCATTATCAGTAGATTTTTTTCCAATTGCCATCGAGAGAGCTGACAAATTCACGTGTTACTTGTATATCAAAATGACGACACTGGACTCATTCCATGATGGACTCAGTGCGGCAAACACTATCCTTTGTATTCCACTGATTAGCTATTTGCATTCCAGAAAACTCCGACCTTCAGATGTATACAGGGACATCATGAACCATATTGTATTCAGTAGAGCTAGGCTATCTATCATTGGTAATTCTGGTATCTAAAAAATGTAATATGAATTATATCACATCCTTTATTGCTTCGCAGTATTACGACACGTACTCATTTACTTCCATTAATATTACAGTGATGTGATTTATTACAGCAGAATAGAGTATTGCAGACTATGAGGATAAAGGATAATTTTCTTTTGTTTAGGCACATATATCTACATGGCTCTGTGATCGATTGAGAGACTGATACATGAGTATGTATACCATAGAAAGTGCTCGTTCGCACCAGTATTTGTACATGTAGCTCGACAATGTCATGTGAATCATGAAAGCGAACATTTTTTTTGTGGACGACGGCATGCTACCGAATGTTGGCTCAGAACATTGTCACAGACAGGTCAAAATGAACAGAAGTCTAATAAGTCCAAGGTGGGGAGTTTATATTCCTCATAGAAAGAAACATATTCGTACTATTTCGTAACGTAAAAATGCACCGATATATCATCGAAAGTAATTATTATCATTTGTTTTCCGTCCGACATTTTCAATAATTTGCAACTAATTTATTTTCTCTGTTGCTTGAGAGAAAATATACTATAAAGATTGTAACCGTTTGATCAATTAAATCTCGTAGTCACGTCATATATCATAACTGCTATACCTTCAGCTCCATAAGGACTCGGACTTACTCAGATAAGTACTATAGTCATTGTTCTGGTTGTGTTCACGTGTGGTATGCAAAATACATCGTTTCACTACAATAGCCCACGGTTCCCAAGTAGACATGCTGTGCAATAACTTACTGCTGTAATGCACATCACCATGAGTAGTATAGTCTACCATTTTAAAGTCACATTTTGCCGGGGGAGGTAACTCTTGCATCCGCCAGGGGGCGCTGTTGTGGCAGTGAATACGAGCTTGGTATGTATGAGGGTCTGGGTGAATGGGGCGTGACCTGTGAACATGATAGGACATGTACTGACCTGTCTGTGGGGTTTTTCCCACAATGTCGTTGACGTCCGTGTCTCTTCGGTCACCTCCCGAAGAGACACGGAGGTCACCGAAGAGACACGAAGGTCACCGAAGAGACACGGAGGTGACCGAAGATGTCACGGAGGTCACCGAAGAGACACGGAGGTCACCGAAGATGTCACGGAGGTCACCGAAGAGATACGGAGGTGACCGAAGATGTCACGGAGGTCACCGAAGAGTCACGGAGGTGCCCGAAAAGACACGGAGGTCGCCGAAAAGACACGAATGTCACCGAAAAACGTATGAAAGTGGGAATTTTTAGGGCATTGCTGCATTCATTGGCCTATCTACGGTCGCAGAGCCATGACGGAGACCCAGCCCTATGCCACTCGCATTTTACAGCATGCGACCGTGGTTAATTCACTCACGGGTTACCGAGCAGTGGTTCGGTCCATGTTTGCAGATGGCGACGACAACGAGGGGCGACGCCAGATCCTGAAAGAGTTCACAGAAGCGGTCCTCGACAGAGTGCACTTGATGGAGAGGTGTGCCATCACTCACCACTACTGGACTATGACAGCCATCCTTGATGCCCGGGCTATGAACCACGAGCGCTCACGCCGGAACCAGAGACGGCTGGTTGGCCTAGTCATGGTCTGTGCCCTATTCACCCTGGCGCTGCGGCATTGTCAGTGGGACCTCACCATAAATACGAGAGACAGTCACAGTGTGCGTCATTCACCCTTCGTCATTGGGTCAACCATGTCACCGAGGGACCTGTCCATAAATACGAGAGACAGTCAGCGTGTGTGTCATTCACCCTTCGTCATTGGGTCAACCATGTCATCAGTCCTACGAGCCATCTTGCCCCTTACACCCCAGGTGGGGTTACACGTCTATGAAGATAAAGTCACCCTGGTGGAAGACCGGGATGTCTGTGGGTGGGGTCCGGAGTCCACATCGACTACGGTTACCCTACACCGTGATTGCTGGACCAAATTTAAACGGGTGTTGAGCGGTGAGCTAGACGGAAACCTCATCCACATCGAGAACGCCAACTACGTACACCGTGGACCCTTCTTTGCCCGTGTGGGGCGTTACCACGATCCTACGCAAAGCTTCAAACTATACCCTGACGTGTGGACAGCCGTGGAGAAAGTGGTGCCTATTGTGGACCAGCTGTTTACACCGGACGAGCGGTCATCAGACCAGTTGGGGTGGGCTCGTGCTATTGAGGACGCGCTGGCTGAACCCAATGAACAAATGTCTAGCAATGAAGCGGAGCCAGACGACGAGGCTATAGACTATCCGGCTAGACTCAGTCAACCAACACAACGGTGGTAAAAACTTCGACCTCGTTATAAATAAGCGATACTATCCGGGTTTATCATCATTTTGTCACCATGAAGCGCTGGGAGAAGGTGTTGGATAACTTATACTACAGTTCCGACAGTCCGGCTGCGTATAGTGCATTGTCGGCTCTCTATCGAGCGGCCAAACCCCAGGGGATACAACGTGCCCAAGTCCGAGATTGGTTAAGAAAACAAGACACCTATACTTTACATCGAGCTGCCCGTCGCCATTTTCTACGGAACCGGGTCATCGTGGGAGGACTAGATGCCCAATGGCGATTTGGTCGATATGAGCGCCTTTGCCAAACACAGCGAGGGGAATCGGTATATCTTGACGTGCATCGATATCCTGTCGAAGTATGCGTGGGTGGTACCCATCCGGACGAAAACGGGGGCGAATCTCATAGCGTTCAAGGACATCTTGAACACTGGACGCAAACCCCTGTATTTGCAAACCGACGAAGGCACGGAATTCCTCATCGACCGTTCCAAGCCTTTCTCAAGAAACAGAAGGTCTTCTTCTTCCATACCTACAACGAGACCAAGGCTTCCGTGGTGGAAAGGTTCAACAGGACATTCAAAGGCCGCATGTATAAATATTTCACCTATAAGAATACAAGACGGTACATCGATGTTCTCCCGAAACTTGTGAGTTGCTACAATCAAGCCTATCACCGGAGTATACAGAGAGCCCCCATTACCGTGACCCAACGCAATGAAGCCCAAGTCCGGCGTGTCTTGTACCCCATACAATCGCAACGAGCACCGAAGGAGATGTTCAAGGTCGGGGACCCTGTACGGATCAGTAAAGTCAAGGGCAAGTTCGAGAAAAGTTACTTACTTAACTGGAGCGATGAGCACTTCCTGATTAAACGGCGCCTACCCCGACAACAGCGAATCTATGAGATGGAAGATCTTCAAGGGGAACCGTTGCAAGGCACGTTTTACGCGATGGAATTACAGCCTGTCGTAAAAACAAAGCAAGACTACTACACGGTGGAGTAGATTTTGAAAACCGAACGTCGACGTGGCAAACTGTTTCATTTCGTCAAATGGCAAGGCTGGCCCAGTTCCTTCAATTCCTGGGTCGCGGCCAACCAGGTGAAACGGCTATAAAGTCAGACACCACTCATCCTTCATTCCACGTTCGACCATGAACACGGTGCAACCGTCTCTGAACACAGCGTCTCCCAAAACGCGCAAAGCGCAAGTGGGCTTTGTGGTGATATTGCTAACCCTGCTGAGTGTGTTGTACGGAGGTGTGTTTTACGACGTAGCCTATGTCAGCGCGCTACTCAACCAACTGAGAACTCCAGCCGCCAGTCAAACCAGTCTACAGATAGCACCAGTCAACCCCGTATCGAGCCCAGTCATCACCACACCCTGTGTACAAGCCACATCGAGCTCCACACCAAGTATACAGTCCACACCTACACCAAGCTCCACACCAATTACAACACATAACCCACCGGATTTCATCCCTCAAAGTGAACAGACAACGGCAACCGACGTTGTACCTACCACCACCCCAGTTCACTCGTACCAAATTTACAAGAGCGGGTTACCACGACAGAGGATACACCTACAACCATGGACCACCGTTGGCAACATCCCTTCACCTGCGTCATCGCAGGACCGACGGGTTCCGGCAAAACGCACTTCGTCAGGAAGCTCCTTGAACACGCCAACAGCATGATCACTCCACCCATTGCCCGAGTCGTGTGGTGTTACGGAGAATGGCAGGCGGCGTATGCAGCAATGCCCCACATCACGTTCGTGGAAGGGCTACCCAACCTGGCCGATTTGGAACCGGACACCTTAGTGGTTCTGCATGATCTGATGGCGGAGACGGACAGTCGGGTCACCCAACTCTTTACCAAAGGCAGCCATCGTCGACGGCTCAGCATCATCTACATTGTGCAGAATCTCTTCAGTAAAAACAAAGAACATCGGAACATCAGCTTAAATGCCCACTACATGGTGGTCTTCAAAAACCCGAGAGATACCACTCAACTGCTGCACCTGGCGAGACAGATTATCCCGGCCGCACTGCGTTTGTGTTGGAAGCCTTTAAAGATGCGACAACCCCTCAGCATGGATATATGCTCTTCGACCTGAAGCAAGCCACCCCCGATCACCTTCGACTACGCACCGGAATCTTTCCCGGAGAGACTCACTTCATGCAAAAATAATGTAAACACACACACAGTGGCTCCCCCAGCTGGGGGGTGTGTGTGTTTGATGATGGGGATAATAAAAGAATTAATACCACATCATGGTTGATTTTTGTCTCTGTTCTCTGAGATAGATACAAAGGGCAGGGTTGTGGGTTCTAGCATTAGTTGTACATGATGTCTGCGCGAGTACGGAAGCACGCCCCGACGCTCCGTGCATTGAAGACGGCCCCACCCGAGTTGGTCCGAACCATTGTACGCGGTGCAGACCCCGCTCTCGTGTGCTGTCTGTGTGAGATTGGACTCAATATCTTAAAAGGCAACGTACCACTGACTCCGGCTCAGAAGGCGAAGTTGGCCAAGCATAAGACAGGTCTGCGAACCTTAGTCCAGAAGCGAGTCTCTCAAACGCAAAAGAAAAAGGTGCTACAGAATGGCGGCTTTCTCGGGGCGATCTTAGCACCGTTGGCCGCTTCCGTGTTGGGTCCAGTATTGGGTGGACTCTTCGGCCGACAATGAATCACACGAAAAAAATGGTGCTCGTCGAACCTCGGTTCCTTCAAAACCGCCAATCACCGTACCCCGTACCTTCTACGCTGAAGACGATAAACACCCTCGATGAAGAGATG
Source organism: Hanleya hanleyi (assembly GCA_036873755.1). Classification (NCBI taxonomy): domain Eukaryota; kingdom Metazoa; phylum Mollusca; class Polyplacophora; order Lepidopleurida; family Hanleyidae; genus Hanleya; species Hanleya hanleyi. The sequence goes on along the minus strand of JAVTVY010039636.1, from coordinate 5,620 downwards.
CGTCAGATCTTACAAAGATCGGGGTTAACCGACAGTGAGAAAGTACAACAGTACAATGAAACGCTACAGCGGTACATGACGTTCATGGACCAATACAAAACCCTCTCTACCCCAGCACCACCACCACCACGCGACACACCACCGACCTCAGCACCGCTCCAACAGCCGCCATTACCAGGGGTACCACCCACAGCCCCACAGTGGGTCGAAGACGAAGTCCTGAAGAGTGTACCTGCATCGTTCAAGAAACAAGCTGGCCTGGTATTACAACGAATGAAACAGAATCCTAACATGACTTGGAATGATAAAGGTGAACTACTGGTACAGAATCAGGTGGTCCCCGGTACCCACATGACGGATTTAGTGAATGACCTGATGCGTCAACGCAGGTCGCACACGAATCCTCGAGGATGGGAGGTCTTCGCTCAAGGCTTGAAAGACATGCATGTACCACAGGAATTGGTGGGGAACCCCGAGCGCTGGGCCTGGATGCAATCGCCCAGTCGTGCACGACGACTCTCACCACACCACGAGTGGGAACCGGAGTCACCCCCAAAACACCACCACGGCGGGCACCTACTTTTTCACCCCACTTACCACGCCACCCCCTGCAACCACTAAGATCTAAGTCACCGCGACCATCACGACGATTAGCGCCCAAGGGCTGGGATAAGTATTAAACCCGGGAGCAGCAGCAGGAAAGCTCAGTCGTCATGTTTTACCTCACCCTACCCAGTAACAGTTCGGCTGATGTGTTTCCTGACAACACCTTGATCAAGTACGTGCCCCAGTTACCGCAACCGTTGCATTTACCTGGACGCTGGGAATGTGGACTCATGGATATCCAATGCTCTTACTCGTGGTACAACGTGCGAGGTGGTGAAGTGTGGTACGAGGTGACCTACGAAGGACAAGAAACCCGACTCACCCTACCCGAAGGCCAATACGATACTCCCAAGGAGTTCATGGGTGGACTGAGAAGTCTGATGCATTATAAGTCTCTACGGGACGTCACGAATACTTCACAACCCATAAAAACTTTCCCCTTCAAAAATCATGTGGACTTCGATTACAACGCACACAACGACAAGGCCAGTCTCACGCTCAGCCCCAACGTGAGTGTTGAACTCAGTCCTACCCTACAGCAAATGCAGGGTCTCAATCTACAGGGGTACGCTGGCCCCACCGGCGAGAGAGCCCACATCCCGATGGACATGCGTGGTGGTATGTATGGTCTGTACGTCTACTCAGACGTGGTCGATGCACACATTGTCGGAGACAGCAACGTACCTCTACTGCGCGTCTGCCCGGTGAAAGGCAAGTACGGAGCTCAAGTCACCCACAGTTTCAAGCACATCGTGTATCTACCGGTCAGTCAGACCGATATTAGCTCCATCGTCATCGATATAAGAGACGACACCGGTCAACCGATTGCATTCCAGCGTGGGAAAGTGGTGCGGACACTTTATTTCCGTCAAGTCCGAGCGGTTCACTTTGCATAATGAAGGTGCCTTATCAATGCCATACAGCCAGTTACGTCGATCATTACACCAAACAGGCCGGGGGTAGCTTTCCTGTCTTTGCAGGTACACGCATGCAACGAGGACATGGGCTGGGGAACATACTCGGGAGCATCGTCAAAACGTTCCTGCCCTTGGTGACGCGTGGGGTCAAAGCGATCGGCAAACAAGCGGTACGCAGTGGACTGCAAGTCGCGGGTGATGTCTTGGGCGGTGCGGCGCCCAAAGAAGCACTGAAACGTCGAGCCAAAGAAGCAGGAGGCGTCTTGGTCGCCAAAGCACAACGCACCGTAGGGAATAAAAGACCTGCACCACCGAGACCACGCACTAGCCGACGACCGACCCAGCGACGACGCACATCGAAGACCCAGGATATCTTTTCTTAAAGATGGCTTTCATCCATGCCGAGTCCTGTCCTTCTACCAACAGTGAATTTGATTTGTGGACCGTCCCACCTACTCAGACCAGTGCCGAAGAGGGTCAATGGGTGGAACATCTGCCCCTTTCCAGCATTACAGCCACAGGCCCCATTGAATTCACCATCACCAACGCAGATACGACCTACCTGGATTTAGCCCATACGTACCTATATGTGAAAGCTAAAATCACCAATAAAGATGGGTCAGTCCTCAAAGCAGATGCACCCGTGGGTCCAGTGAATCTCTGGCTTCATTCGCTATTCCAGCAAGTGGATATAGCCCTCAGTGATAAACTGGTGAGCGCCTCGACGAACACGTACCCGTACCGAGCCTACATCGAAACACTGTTATCCTACGGGCGTGACGCTAAAAAGTCGTATTTGACAGCCCCGTTGTTCTACCGACATACCCCAGGCAAGATGGAAGCGAGTCCTGATAATGACGGCTACACGGAGAGAGTGGATTTCACAGCAGAGATTCAATCGGTCGATATGATGGGACGTCTGCATGCGGACTTATTCATGCAGGACCGATACCTCTTGAATGGAGTACCTGTCAAAATACGACTAGTGCGCGCAACGCCTGCGTTTGCCTTGATGGCCCCGAGTGAGGACCTCGAGTATAACATTGTCATCCAAGAGGCAAGTCTGTTTGTACGCAAAGTGAAACCGAGCCCAGGTGTACAGTTGGGGCACATCAGAGCCTTGGAGAAAAAACCAGCCCAGTACCCGATTCGACGAGTACAGACCAAGGTCTTTTCCGTTCCTAAAGGCAATATGATTGTCAATCAAGAAAACCTGTTCCTGGGGGATTTGCCCAAGCGTTTAACCCTAGCCTGTGTGGAGAACGTCAGTTATAATGGGACTCTCTCGAGGAATCCGTTCAACCTAAAAGCGTTCAACATCAATTTCGTGGCCCTGCATGTGGATGGCCAACAGGTACCGGCACGGCCTTTACAACCTAATTTCGGAACGGACAATTACATCCGGAGCTATCTGAACCTCTTCACAGCAACTGGCCAAATCAACCAAGACGAGGGAAATATGATCAGTCGAGACGATTTCGGCAAAGGGTACACCTTGCTCTGTTTCGATCTGACTCCCACCTTAGACAACGATCATCAACTGAGTCTCGTCAAGAAAGGCAACTTACGCTTGGAACTGCATTTCGGGACACCTTTACCGAAAACCATCAATGTGATTTGCTACGCTGAGTTTGACAACATTATTCAAATCGATAAAAGCCGTAACGTTTTGTGTGACTTTGCCACCTAACATGGATACAGACCAGATACGCACCGTGCTGGAGAATGATCCAGGGACACGCATGGGCTTTCAAGGAGTGTTCGCCCGAGACGTGTTCCCATTAGACCGTGTGTATCCTGCTGCTTACGTCCTGAATACATACCCGATGGATCGACCCGGTCAACACTGGGTGGCCGTGTACTTGACAGAAGAGCAGGGCGAATACTTTGACCCGTACGGCCTACCACCCCTCCATTCCGATTTCATGGATCAAGGCACAGAGACGTGGTGTTGGAATACCAAAACGTTGTAAAGCCTGACCAGTAGTGTGTGCGGACAATATTGCTTGTTTTACCTGTACCATCGATGTCGGGGACATTCCATGCAGACGATCGTCCACATGTTTGACGAGTACCCCAAGGCCGAGAACCCAGATGTACTCGTATATGACTTGGCCGCCCATCATTTCAATGTACAAGTCCCGTTCTGGGCTTGAATTCTTTCAATGTACAAGCCCCTCTGTTCTGAGCTTCAGTTCTTTCAATGTACAAGCCCCCTGTTCTGGGCTTCAGTTTTTTCACGTGGTTGTTCTCACGTTGTTGTTGTTCACTGAATAAAAAAAATGAGATCTCACCAAAAAAACCCCTGTCTTGTGTGTTTTCTGTGTAAGCATGAATGCCCGATGTGGGGATTCAGTCAATGAATAGCCAATCAGTGGCCTAGGATAATCCGCGCACTTCCGGTGATGCCGCGCACTTCCGGATAACCCCCGCGCGCGCGCTGCGGCCGGGGCGGGTCGGGCCGGGCCGGATGTTGAAAAGGTCCCGGATGTTCTAGTACATGCATTCCATACGTCTAAGGTCTAAGGAAAAATTAGAACTCTTCTGTGCTCGGGGTCAAATGTAACCCATCAATACCCAGAAAACCAACATAGGCGTTAAGACCTTGATATAACCTGCCCGAGGCATGGTTGTTGTTCAATAAAAAACTTCATAAAAACCCAAGTGAAGTTCGAATATTTATTAACGTGAACAAGTGAACAAGAATGTATATACAAGTATATAAGAACGTGAAACTGGTGCAAACAAGAATTAAGGTGGACACGTATATAGAGAGAAGTCACAGTGGGGTATAGTTCACAGACCAAGTCATCGAACTGCCGTATATAGGGTACTAATTCAAAAGAATGGAGTTCACAAACAAATTCATGGTGCAATGTATATAGAGAGTAATTTCGAGTCCAAATATGTATGTCCATTAGAATTCACAAGTCCGGGTATACCGTCAAAGATAATATATGTAGTATTCACAAGTCCAGGTACGTCGCACTGACTCCATCGGAAAGGACTTTGCGTTTCGGGTAGAAAAATGTGAATGCATCTCGTTTCTGGATGTACGTCCGCATCTGGTGGTCGACGACACGGAAACCTCGGTTAGTGCCACTCGCATTGGTCTGGCTTTTGAGCACGTCCAAGTAGAGGGCTTTGTCGATGGCCGGGTCACGCCGGTTGACGCCTTTGCAACTAAACTTGTTGTTTCCATCTCCACCGTCACAGAAGTATGTTTTGGACGACAGGGCGATCATGGCATCTCCACTCCACTCTAGCTTAAAGAGGCCCGGCGTCCGCTTGTCGTACTGGTAATGGTCACGTCGAGGTAGCCACTGGTCCCGTTCTGCCTCATATTGCGCACGTAATTCAAGTTAGACGAGTGACTCCCAATCCGCATTAGAGACGGCCATATAGGCAGAGTCCGTGTCCATCTTCATGAGTTGCCAATCGGATGGGTCGAAATACACACCCATGAAATCGTATAAAAACTGGAGCATCCTCAGCTTGGCCACCTGGTATACCATACATCAAATTTGGAGCGGTAAGTTGTAACGAATGGTCCTCTTGGCTGAACTGATTTCATACGTATCGTCGTCGATGACGGCGACGGACCGAAACAGAGGCGAGTTGATCTTTTTGCGCGCTTGTGGCGTAGTACAGATATTGACGTTGACATGCTTGTCTTGGTTGGTCACCGTTTTGCCATAATAGCCATTGCCCGTCAGCTTCCAGGATTCACCGATGATGGCCTTACTGGGATCTCTATCGCCTTGACGACGGGCAGACGTAACGGTATGGGCATTCCGCACAAAACAGGCGTTGGGTATATACTGTATCACTTGGTACACGCGCGTCACTTCGAAGCCGTGGCTCATGTACCACTGTAGTAGCGGGGTACCCAGCAAGATTTTCTCTCCCCACATGCTCCCAATCAGCATTCGACGAGGTTGTTGAAGTACGTCTTGTTCCTCAGCATAGGCGCCCATGGTCTCTCCAATGTCAGCCCGATTCACCAGCGTGTTCTTGAAAATAGGCGGGCACTGGGCGAATCGTGGCTTGAGATTGTCGGGAACATGGAGGTCGCATTCCACAAATCCATACAGGGC
>JAVTVY010039635.1:0-18492 GCA_036873755.1 Hanleya hanleyi | reverse complement strand
AGGGGTCTTCTCAATCACCACCACTTTGACTGCATTCAGTAGAAATAATTTGATTAAACTCCAGAAAACTACCAAGTTTGGAACATACAATGTAGTCGTGACCTGTCTTACACTCCTTTATTTCCTATATTTGAATAAGAATATTCCTATATTTCCCCAAATTTCCTCCTATATTTTCTCTGTGAGCCACTTGAAGGCCTAGCTGCTCTATCTCCACAAATCATCAGCTGCAGGATTTCCTGTTGATTGGCCCTTCTTAACAAAACTGGATTTACATATTGAATGGTCATTAGGCCCAGGGATTCATAGAAGTCCAAATTTTTACTACCCAATATAAAATATTGAGTTCTTTTTATGCTCAAATTGAGTTTTTCCAAGTTTTTACGGCCCACCCACAAGTTGATATTGAGTATTTGAATGTTTTTATCACCCTACCAATTAAGATATGAACAAATAGTTTCTGTAGTACTAAGGTGAGCTATCTAATGTGATTTGGATAATGGTCATCTGAATGACCAAAAAAAACACATGTTCTGTATTGTAACTTGCTCACTTATTTTAATAGATTTCATTTTTTTGGACCTCGTGTTTGTAGCAACAACAACAGCAGTAAGAGATCACAAACTATCATAAACATTCAAAGATAATTATCATATAACGCTTGCAAGAGACGCTATAAAATCCTTACATCATCAGCGGATTTTCACGTAAGATGTAGCAGCTGTCAAGCAGAATGATGTCTTGAACTCAGACTTCTACTTTACGTCCATCGCATGGTCGCCGTCGAACTTCAGAACAAAGGAACTGTCAATAAATCCCGCCACCTCCAGGGGTCGAAATGTTTTTTGAGAATTACTTGTCACTGTGACAGGTAACTATTTTTACCCCTCAGCCCATAGGGCTGTGGGGTCTTGTCGTTGCCATGTACGTACGTCCGTCCGTCCTAGCGTCCGTCCGTCAACATTTTCTTGTCCGCTAAATATCTTCAGATCTATGAAGTCGGGCCTGACCAAACTTTCGTGAGAGCTTCCTGAATGTTGACAGATGAAATGATTAGATTTTCAGATGGATATGATGATGTCATGATTTTTAATTATTTTTTTTATTATTTATTGATGGCGTAGCTTTTGCACTGTTATCTATGCCCATCAACATGTTCTTGTCCGCTGAATATCTGCAGATCTATGAAGTCGGGTCTGACCAAACTTTGGTGAGAGCTTCCTGAATGTTGACAGATGAAATGATTAGATTTTCAGATGGCTATGATGATGTCATGATGATGTCATGATTTTTTTAAAAAAAAATTATTATTTATTGATGGCTTAGCTTCTGCACTGTTATCTATGCCCATCAACATGTTCTTGTCCGCTGAATGTCTGCAGATCTATCAAGTCAGGCCTGCCCAAAATTTGGTGAGAGCTTCCTGAATGTTGACAGATGAAATGATTAGATTTTCAGATGGCTATGATAATTTCATGATTTTTTATTTTTTTTAAATTTTTTAATTTATTGATGGCTTAGCTTTTGCACTGTTAATATCTATGCCCATCGGGAACCCTTGGTTGCATGTTTCGTTGTGAATTTTGAAGGTTCCCTGATACAAGAAAGCCTGGTCCATTCATGATTATTATTGAATGAAGGACAACATTTTTCTTAAATTTTGCTATTAAGTCATTCTATTCTACATCATATGATTTATTCTAAAACTTTTGCATGAACCATATTTGTGTCCACGCATTTAACTGGTACAACATAATGCTTCAATTTTTGTCACCAAACATGTTACTGTACCTTGGAAATTATGTAAAACGAGTGATTAGGAGAGTCCATTTTTAGCCTGACTGTGCAATTTTGAATCAGTTTGCATACCTGGAGCTCCCCCCAAATAATGATAAGGGTTGGCCTGTGTCAATAAGTGTGTTTACTTGTTATCACACTTGTGCAATGCATAAATTGCCACTGATAAAGCTACACTTCCTTGCATGCTGTAATCCCAGCACATCACTCACGTGAAACCGAAGTCTGTTATATACGGTATCCAGGGATTTTTTGCAGGTTCCGATCCCAAACTCTCAGTTCCTTTTCGTAATTCATTATTGAGGGTCCAATTTTTTTAAGTGAATTTCGGCGCAAAGAGCCTGTGATCAATCACAAAACAAAGGTTTATTAACATGAAATTCAATACCCAGCTATGCAATCGGATCGATATTGAGGCTTTCAGAAGCTTTTTCTAGAAGTATTTCCTTCAGAAATCTTTTCAAATTGAACAAAAACAACACTTTCGTTTTTTGTTTCATTTGAGTTTTGGGTGCCCATATGTTTTCCAAAACTAAACTGGCTCTAGATGCAGCCCTGATCCTACTTGACTAAAAAAAAACAGGCTGAGGGGTCCACGCACCTTTTAGGTGCTTGCCTGCAATTCATGTTTATCGTAACAATAATTACGCATTGTTTTAATTATTTAGCATTTTTTGCTGCAAAAAAAAAAATCAGCAGAACAAGGCAGCGGTTGAAATAAAGCCTGCCTACCTGCCGCCGGCAAGTGAATTTTTCCGGCAACAAGTTGCAAAAAATCTACCTGTCGCATGCGGCAAGTAGGATTTCATCTAACAAAAACGATAAAATGCATTCAATTTTCGTAAATACCTTTTTAGAAGCCTAGATCTATCTGAAGGAACGGACAATCCAAGAAATAATCCATTGAAAATTTATTTCAAGCCGATCTTTGGCCATTGTTGTTGGACGGTGTTTTCTGTCAACATTTCCCGCGCCAAGTTCACTTCCGATTGCGCGTCAAACCTTGCGCAGTAGTCCGGTGCATGCAAAAGTCGGACCTGTTACGAAACGGAATTGGACTATTTGTTTTTTCGAGTTCGTACCGATGGTAAATAATATTGTTGGCTTCTTTTCTTGGGCTTCCATTCACAAGCTGACGTTTTGCTATGCAGATATTTCAGTTAATTGATAATTCCAACGGGACTCTGGTGGCTGATTCTAATTTATTGGAAGCAGCAATTTACAAGGGGAGACCTATTGATAAATATAAGTAAATATAGTTGGGATCTGGTTAACTCCCCTCAAATTTTCATTCTTTAAAAAGGGTGTTACTTGGATCTAAATTCTATGCTATAATGTCACAGGTGCCATTTAAATTTCACATGATTTAGTCAGCAACAAAGCTTTTTGCAGTTCTAATTGCAGAAATTAGGGGAAATAGTTGTCTTTGACATATCAAAGTTGACATCAACTTTCCATTGGTGCTCGAAGTTTACCACATACATAACTTCTTTTTATTGCAATGTCTTAATGCTGCCAAATAATTAATAATTACAGCATTCAGCATCATCATAATTTCCTCCCAAGGTCATGAGAAGCTAAAGATTAATTAACAGAGGCCTGGAGACTTGCTATGTATTGATCATCAACTCAACCCATACGTACAGTGTTTACCCGGGAGGGTAACTGATCCCGAGAAAGATACAAAAATATGTAACGTGTGAGAAATATCTTGTGTGAAACAACGATTACATCTCGAACACAGAGTCATCATGCCAAGACACTTCAACTCAATAGCTAGTGACACACTTTGTAGGAAACAAGAAATTATATGCAATACCACTGGTCTATGTGAGAAACATCCTGTATGCAACTGGGAATATTTATCAAACACCAGGCAGGCTTATCACAAATTAAGTATGTCCACATAATGTTCTCTATCCTGATATAACACAGCTGTGATATTAGAGATTATATATTGCATAAAAGGCTTCTAAACAGCACCATCAAGTCATAGATGAGGAAATGATAGTTCATCAGTTTGCACAATGGCAACTACAGAGCACCATACATTTTATGTGAACACAAATGAAATTGATGAACAAATGTTCGTGTCAACTAGGAATCAATAAATTGTTAACGATCAATAATTGGCCAACGGTGAAATTGAACATTTGTGGAACTATTAAATGTACGTTTTATGCAGAGGAATAAACGCAGTGCGATAATTCAAGAATCGTTACTTAACTCTGATGCCTGAATAATAACAATGAATTCTAACTCTTTACCCTTTCACAATAGTCAGAAAAACGGTAATAATTGACAGAAGTAATCAATATTCCCACAAACACCTTTGTTGGGTCAGGGGGAATTACTCTTACAAATTCTCTATGACATAGAATCATTAAAACTTATAACAATAAGATTTCATTCAATTTCTGATAACATTAGAGGATATGCCTGCGGAGCGGGCTATAGCTCCGTTAGTAATTTTAGCTTACAGTTGCAAATACAGAACTGTCACGAATCATTCAATAAACCGTTACATTTTATCCCAAGAATCACAATCATTAATTTATACAGCTCGCAAACAATCGCCACAAAATTGGAGAGCTGTGGCTTTGCTTACAACCCGGCTCATAATTACAATTTATCCCTCAAATATGGGCCTATCAACAACGTACGCCAATGTATGGTTATTACGCAGTAATATCACATAATTTACAGAGTGTTGTAAGTAAAATAAAATGCATAATTACCCAAAAGGTTCGCCTGAATGATTTCCACAACCTGTTTCCTTCGATCGAAAGATGGCAACAGCGTTCATCACGTGACGGCCTTATACAACACAAACGCACGTGTTCGCATTTCACATGTATACTTTTTCTTCATTCAGTGGAATCTACAACTGTCTAATCACCCATAGAAATGAAATACATCAGCATATAATAAAAATAACCACTGAATACCAAATTGACTGCACTTCGTATGCAATCGGCAGCAGTCGGCAGTTCAGCTGTTTTGGACGACAACATGGCTGAAGTACGACACGCTAACAATGTGTCAACAACAGTAAATGGCAGTAATCAAGGTAATTGGCACTAATGAGAGATATTTATAGCCACCTCACACTATGATGAATCAAGCCCATGGTCATTAGAATAACTGTGGACTCGCATTTGTTTTCCAACTGGGTCCTGGTCTAATAATATGAACAGACCTCATCATGCTTATAAGCAGGTCTTGTCCAGGAGGGCCCTCGGTGGCCGAGTGGTCTAAGGCACTTCGCTGATGACCGCTAGCCTCGCACCGCTGAACCGGCACAGGTTCGAACCCAGCTGGCCCATGTGTGGAAGTTTGTCAGTTACTTGCCGACAGGCGGTGGTTCTCTCCGTGTACTCCGGCTTCCTCCACCAACCAAACCAAACTACCAAACTGACTGTCACCATATGAGTGAAACAACCTTGAGTGTGACATTAAGCCTCTTTTTCAGAAATATTTGTGATACACTGTGTTTTGCTGTTGCGATGATAGTATTGGCTTATATTCATATGATGATACCCCAAATCTGTTTCAATGTGGGGAGAATCATTTCTAGCTCTGGAAGAAAAGAAGTCGTTTGATGCGCATTATATGACTTTTTGACCATTACAGATGATGCCCGTGACGAATCATGGGACGCGGATGATGACTCCGCCTAACGTGTCCATGGTTTCCAATAACCCACCTGGTTCCCAGGACCATAACAATCCCCAGGCACAGTACTCCATGGCCCCTGTCTTCGGTCATGTCAGTAAGTATGTCAGGGATCCAACTGACTTGGTTACTCTTCTCCCAGGGTTCATACACCTCCTGGAAAGTCCTAAAAACTCCTGGTATTTAATGCTTAAGCTGGAAAGTCCTGGAAATTGTTTAAAAACTCTTGGAAGAAATGCACTTTCGTCTTCTGGGAGAACCAGCGATCTCGTGGAATTTTTTACTGCTCTAAGCCATTCTCCAGCAGGACACATTAAAAAAGGAATATTCATGCCTTTCGTGCATTTAATGCCTTGACAATTAAATTGATGACAATTCATCATGTGATTGGCAGAGGGATAAAACGTCATCAGGGTTTAAGCCTATGTGTATTGTTATATAACATTAATTTACCATTTTATATGTCGAGAACAAATACTGAACAAAAGTCGCATGGTCTCATTTAAAACTCTGCTCCTAACATTTGAACGTTTCTCTTATCAATCCATTCTGAACATCTACTAAAATTTGATTTTACATGCCCATTTCCTTTACCCTTTACAGTAAACATTTTCAAGGTTTCGAGCACACAACTTAAGGATATGTAGTCCCCCTGAGGCAGTTTTATATACCCCTTTTGTCTTCTGTAGCAATAAATATTCATTTTAGCAATAACACTGTATATATTTTATGAAAGCGTATGTCGTGAGGAATTCACTTATATAACTGTCGCTACTACAGTGTAGAAAATAATTAAAATTTTGAGAAATAAAATGAAAACAATAGCCTCCATTTTTCAATTGAAATTTAGTGAAAACTGTTAACCATATTTCAAATTTGATGGTATACCTTGATCAAAGACCAGTAGAACTAGTAAACGGCATCTCAGTTTTTACCCCTCGGCCAATTTTGGCCATGGGGTTTTGTCTTCATGTACGTCCGTCTGTCTGTACGTCCGTACGTGAGCGAGATAGGCGGAAAACGGTTCCACTGATGAATTCCAAATTTGGTATGCTTATTTACCTAGTCAAGGACCAGAAGCCTATTGAATTGGGACCTGATTGGATGGAAACCTTGGCAGCCATCTTTAATTTTATGCAAAATGGATCATGATCCATATCTCGAAAACCATTCAACTGTTCAATACGAAAGTTGGTACACATCATCGATACATCAAGCAACTTCCAATGGATTACCAAACCGGCTTTTCGGATTAGGGCTGTTCCATTTAAAACGGTATGGGAGGGGAGGAAGGCACTAATTTTTTTATTCTATGGGTCATGGGAGGAAATTCCCTTCAATCCATGTTAAAACATTGGGAAGGCCAATAAAATTTCTATGGGTGGTGGGGTATAATTCAAAGCTGCCTTCCGCCCCACCCATACCTTTTTAAATGGAACAGCCCTTAGCTGGAAACCCTGGAGGCCATCTTTAATTTATGTGAAATTGATAATGATACATATCTCTGTTACCATTCAATTGTTTTATATGAAAGTTGGTATACATCATCGATACATCCAGATACTTTTAATCGGGACCTGATTGACCGAAAACCTTGACGGCCATCTTTAATTTATTTAAAATCATTAATGATCTCTTTCTCTGATACCGTTGAAGTGCTCGATGTAAAATTTGGTATACATCATCGATGCATCAAGAGACTTACGATAAATGACAGTTCTGGTTTCTCTGATTGGATGGAAACCTTGGTGGCCATCTTTAATTTATGCAAAATCTTAAGTGATGTATATCTCTTATACCATTTCAGTGTTCTAAACGAAACATCGATGTATCAAGAGACTTGCAATGAATAACCACATCAATTCCTCTGACTGGTGGGAAGGATGGGCGGCCATCTTTAATTTATGCAAAATTATTAATGATCTCTATCTCTGATACTGTTGAAGTGCTCGATGTAAAATTTGGTATACTTCCTCGATGCATCAAGAGACTTACGATGAGTAACAGATCTGGTTTCTGTGATTGGGCGGAAATCTTGGCGGCCATCTTTAATTTATGCAAAATCTTTAATGATTATCTCTGATATCATTTAAGTGTTCTTTACGAAACTTGGTTTACAGCATCGATGTATGAAGAGACTTGCATCAATAAATAACTACATCAGTTCCTCTGAGTGACAGGAAGGATGTGCGGCCATCTTTAATTTATGCAAAATCATGAATGATCTCTGATACTGTTCAAATTTTCAATGTAAAATTTGGTATACATCATCGAAACATCAAGAAACTTATGTAATGAATACCGGTTTCCCTGATCGGATGGAAAACTTAGGGGCCATTTCTAATTACAAATTTTTGATAATCTGTATATTTGTCACTTGACTGCTTGGTGTTCCTGACATCTTGGTTCAAATTGAATACATTATGAATAGCTGGCACCCAGAGCCGAGGGGTTTTCAGATGCGCAGCTTCGTATTTAGATTTCTGCCTAGTTCTATTTTAACTGAAATGACTTGACAAAAACCTATTATCTTACAACTTTCTACATTAAAAGTTGAATAAAAGCCGAACTTATAAAAACTGAGACGCCATTTACTAGATCACTAAGTAAATAATCGGCATGCCAAAGTTCCCAAGCGTAGCATATATACTTTTCCAGAAATACGAGTTGAAATCTTGAATTTTAGCAAAAAATGAAATGCTAGAAATCCGTCAAAAACTGTCCGGCTATACAATTGAAGGAATAATCCTAATATTTCTCATGAATTCTGTTACAACATACATTTTGCAACCTGCCATATGAAACTAGTCACCAGCCTACTTATTCAAGCCTATCTTTTGTTCAAAAAAATGTTCTGAATTAAACTTAAAAAACTTGCTGAAATTTGTTAGGCTAGAAATTGTTCACACCTTTGCTAATCGCCGCACAGTGGGTGTTTGAGCAAAGCCCAGGCCGCTGTTCTGTTTATTAATGTCAAACAATTAGGCGGGTCATTCATTAGCTGCAGTGAATTAGAGAACAATACACACTTGTACAGTCATTAACACCTCACAATACACAGTCGCACGAAAGGAATCTTTTACCAGCAGGGTACCGGAACTCCCAGCGTAATCTGTTTAACTTTCTTTAGGAACTAAATTTTCAAACCCAAAATTGAACCACTTATGTTCTGAATTTTGATTTGATTTTTCCACCAAATACTAGACCCAATACTGAATATTCAAATAATGAAATAACAAAAAAAGTTTTGACTCTCGGGGGGGGGGGGGCTACGTTTCTTTAAGACTTAAATCTTTATGCTGTTCTATTGTGTTTTTGCAGTGCAACAGCCCGGAGCTGGAGCAGTGCCCGCCCATCTCTCTAACCATCATGGTCAGCAACCACACCCCCACCCTACCCCAGCACATATCAACCCCCATCCATCAGCCAACCACCACTCGCCACACCAGCAGGGAGGGGGTCAGATGGGGCACCAGCAAGGACCGGGACACCATCCAGCCCCCAGTCCGGTTCAACATCACGGAGGGCCTGGTGTACAACAGTCCCATCCTCCCAATTCGGGCACCCCACAACCACACATTATCTATGCCAACCCGGGCATGGGGCAACAGGGGCATCCCCCTTTACAGGCTAGCCCCCACAACCCGACGTCGCCGTCGGCAATGCACCATTTACCGATGTCGTATACTTTTAACCACCCTCCCCACGGCCCCACGATGCAAGGCGGTCCCCCCATGTCCCTGAACCAGACCCACCCTCATACGTCGGGTCCACACACAATGCACGCTCATAATCCGGCGGGCCCCACCCACCACATGATGATGATGCACCCACAAGCACACAGTCAGATGCAAGGCCACGGGCAGATGCAACATAGTCATCAATTCCCAGGACACCATATGCCGGGTAGGTCCTCTTAAAATAATTATCACACATGGCAGGAGATGTTTTGGGCAGCCTCCAGAGCAGCACTTTGGGTTGAAAGATTTGGATGTCCATATCCAGTGTGTGTCAAAATAACCCTGAATATAGCCGTGTTGGACTGGGGCAGCACCATCATGACCGTGTAGAAGTCTCATTGAAGAGTTTAAAGATTAGTGCATTGGTTTGCTTTGAGTATGACGGAAAATTATATTTGTGAGAGTAATATTGAATGTCATCATTTCCCCAGAGTCGATGGATAAATTTGAACACAGCTGTAGTGTACACTTATATGTGTGAGAGAGAATTATTTTTCAGCTATAAAGCGACGATCAAACAAAATTCTAAGTATTCAAGTTAATAACTTTATAGTAATCTGAAGCATTAAAACATACACACATTAAAACTTTTGCAATAAACCGATTTCTCTCAAATAACTTAAGACACAGTCCTCCCTCCTCCCAGCAAAAAGATCTTCCAAAGAAGTTGCTCGATAGAGAGAATCTACTACAATCTTAAAATCTATATAGTCGATAAGAATATGTTTCACTTTGAGATCTTCGTGGCATGGGTCTGAGAGCGAGTCTTCTCTTGATGGTTTATTTCCAGCTCATATGGGAGGTCAGGGTCCGGGTCACCACATGTTACAGCAGCCAGGCATGGGAGTGATCCCTGTGTCACAATCCTCAGTTACCACACCTATGCCGTTTTTACACAATGTACCTCACCATCAAGGTAAGTGGAAACCTTCCTGGCTCCAACCAAATGCCAATAACCATGCTAGACAAGTCATTCTTATGATCTAGGAAAGATGATTGGTCCCATCATATCAAACGGATCATGTCACTTCATATTTCACGGATTTTCCAGAAAGCTGTTTTCTCTGTAATTCCGTTTAATCCTACTCATTTAAGAGAAAGGGACAAGTTGAAGGAAACTATTCCAATGAGTTATGGGGCACACTTCAAAGTGCATTCGTTTGTTAGGTGGGCATTCAAGAATTGGACATGAAAACCAACTTTCCTTGACCCCTCTCTCCCCCAATGCATGCATACGCCGATCACCATGAAGAGGAACACCCAGTCACGATAATTCGTCATGCATGCCTATCAAATATATGGCTTTGAAACGTTTGAGGATTGTGTGTGAACAGCATTCACAAATGTAATTCTGATGCAATTATTTGTACCATCATTTGGCTTTAGCCCATGTGCTCATATTTCCAAAGGTACGAACTGAAATTGCACTTAGAACAAAACATGAAAAGTAAAGAAATGGAATGGTGAAAAATATAACACCCCCTCCCCCCCATACTTGAATGCCCCCTTATGACCTTGTTCGGCAATCCCTAGTAAATACACAGAGATAGATTCTGTTTGATGGTTTCTAAACGTGCTTTAATGGCGATGGACAGTTGTGGCTTTGTTGTTTTTTGCCTTGTTAATTAGAAACTACAGTGAAACCTCTGAATACCAACACCTTGGTAAACTGACCAACCTCTGAATACTGACATTATCCATGGTCCCAATACTCAAATTTAAAGTATTTTGAACCTTGATAAACCAGAACCCTGTCAAGACTGACACTATAATCTGGTCCCAAGCATGGTCGGTATAAACAGCTTTCACTGTACTTAATAAATTGATGATTTTGTTCAAGATCCAATCAGACTCTACCAAGCAATGCAGTTTGCTTCCTCGTTTGCATCATTCAATACAGTTTCAATCCAGTTTATGTTGCAGTCCAAGCTTCATTTCTGCAACAGATAATGCTAATCTTTGTGTTGTGGTTTTGTTAATCCACCATTACTAATGTTTTGTGTTGCATTCCTGCAGTGCCAACCCCAACCGATTGCTTATGTTATTGTTGCCTCATTACAGTGCCAAATCAAGGAGTACCCCCTGTACAGTCATACCCACATAATCAGTGACAAGAGTTTTTAGGAAATTAGGAAATAAATCGTGTAATATAAAGGTGAGAAGATTGTTCCTTTCAAATGTTATTATTCCACAGTAATGTACCACATTGCTGGTATAAATGAGGAATGACTTGGATTGTCCGAACTCTTTAGTCCTAGGAGTTATGAATTGATGTCGTGGATCAACTGATATTACATTGCAGTTGGGGAATCACATTTGTTCTCATTGGTACCATTAATAATTCTTCCTAGATTTTCCTACCAATTAGGCTACCATTTGCAAATTGTCCGGTAGTCAGTCAGTCCATCTGAATCCTTTCATCGGCAAAATAAGGAGAACCATTGATATTAGAACCTTGATTTTTGGCATGAAGCTGCATTAGGAGACTGTTACCAGCAAGTCCTGAGCTGACCTACTTTTGATGAAAATTTCTGGTGATTTTTGTTGAAAATCACTGGTGATTCTCACTTAAGCAGTGCCCATCTTAATATAGGCAGGATTTCAACTTGGGGGTGGGGGATTTTCAAAAGTTCAGTTCGCGTGGGAGTCCTGATGCCACCCTACTTCGTAGGTCCTGTGACGTTCTTGCATGTATAATCTGTCCATTTTGTCAATGTAAACATGGACCTGCCTAGGACTGAACTATCAGTAACAGAAAAACTCGTGGGGCAGAAATGCATCCAGTATATTTTTAAACAAAGGAACAAGTTAGCTGGTCAACTGTTTGGAAAGAGCACATGCTACAAAGCCCTGTTCAGCTGTGACACCAGGGATTAATGCACACACAAGGTGTGCACTTCGTTTTAACCCCAATGCAAGCAGAGGGTATATCTGTTCTGATGCCATGAGAATGCATTGTATAATGCTGCTGAATTGTATTAAACAGTGGTTTCCTGCTATTGCAGTAACATCTATATGTCCCATTGTGAATTGTAGTAAAAAAATTTGGCATTGTATATCATACGAGGTTGCAATGTCACGAGTACCACTTTTCATATTTTTGCTGGTTGAATGCTACAGTAGAATTGAGATGAGATTGAACTTGTTCTATCCATGGTGCAAATCATGAAACTGTTGAAAAGTGTTGATATCTGAGATGGGCTTCTCTGAGAATGTGTGGCGAGAGATCATGATGCAGGAGTTGTTTGGGACTCCAAAAACATACATGCACTATACTTTCCATGCAGCGAGTCCCTGCTAGAATCCCAGCCTGAAAATGTTTCAGTTTTATAAAGTTGGTTATGAGAAGGGAGCATGTAGCTTCACTAATGCATTATGTCCTGCCAGTTATGTGTTTGTTTATTAATTTGGAATTAGCATGACGATGGAGAATTTCGAATGTGCTTTGTCCAATTTCCAGTGTAGAGACTAGTACACTGTGGTTTGTTCCAGACCAAGGACGTGCCTCTCATGTTGCTGCATGGTTTTGCTTTCTTCATTTCCAAAAATTCCCTCTGGGTTAGGATGTTACATGTACATTGCACTGTGGTGCCATATGAAAAAGCTTTCCAGCTTTTATAGTTGTTAGTGTACATATTGATACATAACTTACACAAAACAGCCAAATACAGCCTAGAAGAAAGTGATGTGACGACGCATTATGTTTTTGCTTTGTCCTCTCATAACACTTAACCTTAATTGTTTGGATGATTATCTGGAGTTGCATTCAACTAAGCATCTAGAATCTCAACAATTCCAGAGAAACCATATTGAGGTGGAAGGTTTAGGTCACAGCTCCCCCGAAACTGAATGTAAATTTTCAGGACTGTATCTTGAGTTTTGATTCACTGAACTTCTCAAAACTTCTCCTATGTGTGTTATATTATTCCAAATACCCCTAGATATTTTGTCATCTGTGTGCCAATGTCACATTACCCAAAAATAGATTTAACATCACATTGCAGACAAATTAACATTGGTGACTCCTGCCCAGGTCAAGGGAGATAAGTAGAAGGGAAATTTTAAGGGAAATTTTGCAAAGAAAAAGTGTTTGTGTCAGAAAAACGCATGTGGTGACCAGAAAAAATGTTTGTGGTTTTTTTTTGCCTTTCTGTTCTGAACCTCTTTTGGTTCCCTGTTATGACTGAATTCCTCGAATAATTCAGTCACAGGAAATGAAATTCTCCATCATAAAATCTGGAGGTGATCAAATTTATTAGAACAGGAAATTGACAGAATGGTCCAAAATCATGCATGTACATGTAATCCATAATTTATTTATTTCAATGATTTTAGAGGCTGATCAAAATTTTCAGAACCACTGATTAAATTTTGTCCTCAAATTTGAGTGATTGAATTTTGATAGGGGGATTGAATTATTAGAGGGATTATGATAGTGAATATCAGATCAGAACTATTTATGATTACCAGTGTATGATGTTAGTCTTGTTAAACATGTTAAATGTGGATGTAGATCAAAGCGTTCTTCATTAATTGATGTTGTTTTCTTAAATTTTCAGGTTTTTAGTCGTCCTTTAGCCGAAGGGCAATCTGATGAATATTTAAGAAACACACCCACAAAAAAAGATAATGGCCGCTGGACGTTGAATTAATATACTGATGCAGACCTACATCCCTGGATGAATCTGCTGATTCCCACATGGACCAGTGTCAGCTGCAATGGCTGTCATTAAGGTTAACCCCGTTCTCTTAAGAGAGAAATATTGGCATTGTGTAGTGAAACTTAAAACTTTAAAACAAGTTGGATACATGGTGTGAACACATGAAAACTGTGTTTTGTGAAATATTCCTCGTTGAAAAAAAAAAATCCTGAAGGATCTGTGGAAGAAATAATTTGAGCAGATGTGAAGATTCGGAAAATGTCCGCCCGAATAAACTTGAGGAACTCTGTTGGGAAATATCGGCTGGAACAGACCCTGTAATGTTCCCCGCCATGCGCAGCTCCGGCCGAGAGGAGAACTGCGCCGAGGATACTGAACCAACAACTGAAGAGCATGCAGAATAATGCTCCATGCAACAAAACTGTGTGAGATAACAAGAAGAGTATATATATATATATATATATATATATATATATATACTGGGGGAATATATATATACACACATACAAAAAAAATTATGCTTATTATAAACATTCTCCCAGAATTCTTATGATGTGATAGAAAGATGAAAACGGTTGACTGCAAACCGAGGAAAGTCTGAAATAGTGTGAACGTGGATCCATAGACTAGGGAAAGGTTGATACACGGTCATACTGATGAACACACTGTGCAGGAGTGACAACAATACTAGTGCGAAAAAGTGACAGTGTGCACGAGTCACGACAGCCTTAATATTTAAATGCCACACTGTGTACGTGTACAGTGGGTTCTTCGATAAAACTCCTATCCAGTTTTTATTTGCCAAGTTGACATTTGAAAAGAGAGCACACTGTGTGTGTGGACAGACACATTGCTGAACTAAGTGATGTTCATAAACTTATGAAATGACCAAAAGAAAGAAAAAGAATTTAAAAAAAATTTAAAATAAAAAAAAAATACAAAAATCTTGATGAACAGCCATTTGTGTGTGGAGTGTTTTCTTTCAGCTTGAACGAATATCAAACATTATCAGCCGAGTAGAGTGAGTGAGTGAATAGAATTTAACGTCGCTTTCAACAATATTTCAGCTATATCATGACGAACCAACTAAGCACCACCCAGCCCAGTTGTGTTCCTGCTACTTCAGAGAAGAAATCTTTGAAGCAGCATGGAACCAGACACCCTCCATCCACCCTATAGAACACGGAGGACACAGACAGGACGCTTACATGGTGCAATAAAAAACAAGTGATATTACAGTGCTAGACATCACATTATCAAGTTCCTGTTGCTTCTCAGCAAAATGCATTGAAGCAACAGGAACCTGTACCCACCCAACCACCCACCAGCCGAGTAGAAACCGGGTTTGGTAAGCATGATGTATTGGCAACTGCATATAATAATGTCTGCTCCTTTTCCCAATTCATTCCATTGATAGTAAAGTTAAGAATCCGGAAATCCTTGGCGAGTGAAAACCAGGAAATCATTAAAAACATATTTTTTTGTGTCTGCAGATACATTATCGAGACTCGATGGTGTCACATACTGAAATGTAGGTCACGGTCAATGTCACGGCGACCCCAAAATCATGAAATTGTTTTAAAAAATTGTGTCAATAGAA
The DNA here is from genome assembly GCA_036873755.1 of Hanleya hanleyi. Classification (NCBI taxonomy): domain Eukaryota; kingdom Metazoa; phylum Mollusca; class Polyplacophora; order Lepidopleurida; family Hanleyidae; genus Hanleya; species Hanleya hanleyi. The sequence continues at coordinate 3,019 of JAVTVY010039635.1, read as the reverse complement.
AATGTCGTGTACAAAAGTCAAGGTCACTGTGAAATCATTAAAAGTGAATTTTTTATAGGCTCGTTGAAGACGAAGTTGTATAATGCGATGATGAGTTCTGTCTATCCATCCATTAACCCTTTCACTGTTTAACCTGGGTTCACCTGCCATGTCGCGGCCTTTACAAGAATACTGTACACTTAGATGCGTCGTCCATGCTTTGATGTCGAAGTAATAGGAAATGGCATTTGGGGATCCGCCGGTAATGACGGAATTCCCCTCTCAATGCATAGAAATATGCAAGCCTACGTAACGGCGCTGTCATGAAATGACTACAGAAATGGACGTACGCTGTGCGTCATATACAGAAGGAGAAAACGCAGTGAAAAGGTTAACATTTATTGTCCATGTGATATCTTCAGTTCCAAGGTATGGATTGGTACCAAACTGGATATACCTTAATACTTGCGGGGCAAAGAGGAACCCTATTCATTTTCAGGTCAATAGGTCACGATATCCCAAAACTGAAACAGTTTTTTTGTTAGGTTGGTCTATTCAGAGTTCTCGCCTACGTGTATATGGCATTGTCTCCCTTGTTTGATACATGTATGAAACGGCTACATTGAGTTAAACTGTTGTGAAATAAAAACCGTGCATTTACTAATTTAACTGGGAGAAGGTTCCTTTATGAACTTGTATCTGTTTATGAACTCAAGAACAAAGGTTTACTTAATCATTTTATTCACATTTTTCTTCCTTCATGAAAAATGTTCTCACCTGAAAGGAATATTTCAATGAAAATAATATTTTCTCTTGTTTGACTATTTTCGATTTCAGTATGGGATAAGTGAACTCGCGGCTCGTGTTTCAAGTTCACTTAGTTATCAAGAGCTAGGCTCCTTTTAGTTTATCATTGAATATAAGATGTGTTACATTCTCTGGATTGCTAGCTACCAATTGGGACCAAGGCCATTAAACAACCTTGAAATTTGGACCAGTGTAATTCCCTTGGGCTTTTGTGTTTTTCTGGAACCATCCCAACGTGAACTGCTTGCCAGAAACCGGCATGCCAATATGTTGTTTGACTGGTCTGTGATTTTTGTGTCGCATTACAACACTGACTTGGGCCTGAATAGGGAAGTTGCATAGGAGTCAAAAAGCACTTTGAAAATGACAAATTGTAATTCAAGAAGAACCCGGTGTCAAAATGCCTTGAAAATGAGTGGAGGAGTGGACCGAAGAAATGTGCCCAATGAAGCACAGAGAGTAGACTTTATAGGCCTATTCATTCATCCATCCATCCGAATGTTTTCTAATAATCCGAGAACAGTTTAGATTTGAAATTAATCATGGCAGGACATCGAATGGAGATGATTTGTAATTCAGATGAACATGATCAAGACAACAGGAAAATCAGTGTGCAAGATCGAATTGTCATCTGTAGGTTGTACAAGGGGTCATTGTAGTTCGGTCGAGTGAAGACGAGATAACAGAAAGTTATTTGATTCTAAGGCACCGCTGCTATGCTTGATAACCTAATATGCCTGGAAAATTGATTGTCAAATTCTTCTGAAAAAGTGTTCCAAGAAAGATAATTTGATTTTTCAGTGACCGTTGTCTCCTTGGCTTTGCCATTCTTCACATTTTTGCTTGTTCATACATAAGTAATCAACCACATTTTTGGCAGTTCCACAAATTGGAGTAATTCTTTCTAAATGAAGTTTGTATTTTCCTGCTTTGTTATACATTTCAGTTTACTGTTTCACCAATCCTGTTTATATAGGGTAAGATGTCATTTAAGTAGATTTTTAGTTTCCATTTTGGTATCGTCACAGTTGGATAAAATAGGAGAAGATGAAGTATCACATACCATATTAGAGGTTAATAGGTAATGGTCAAGAGGGTAGAGATGTCTCCCAAATTGAGCTGTCTGAATTGGTTTTCACCTGGTGTAGGAGTGAGTGAGTGAATAGGGTTTAATGTCGCTTTCAATATTTTTTCAGCTATATCACGATGGGGAAGGGAAGGGAGGGGCGGGGGTACCTAATGCAGATCTAATGCTGCCATTTTATAGTGCTGTCCCACCGAAATATGCCGTAGACAGACATGACACCCTACTCCGTCACATTACACTGACACTGAGCGAACCTATCCTCTTAATGCTGAGTGTAAGTGAAGAAGCAACATGTTCCATTTTTCAAGTATTTGGTATGACCCGGCCTGGGATCGAACCCAGTACCTACCGCTTACGAGGCCGATGCTCTACCATTAGGCCACCGCAGTGCAGTCTCACCTGGTGTAGTTTGTGTAAGAGGTGCACTGTAGCAACTACTAATGACAATTGTCGCAATAACAGGCGACTAGCTAAAAACAAAAAAAAATGGTAGCGAGCATTTTGATACTTATTGTATTAACGGAAACCAGCAATTATTTGAGGCAAAAATATATCACTCTTGATGTATGAAAAAATCGTTGATATACTGGCAATACCCTATTGCAGCATATCAAATTGAAGGTCGAGGTCAGAGGTCAAAGGTCACTGGGCTGAAAAACGGGAAATCACTGAAGTGTTCGTGTCCGGTCTATATCTGTGAACGTTTTATATCCACAGTTGCAATTTTTTGTGAGTGAATACGCTGGTTGAAGACGATGTGTCGTGTCCCGAAATCGAGGTCAGAGGGCAAAGGTCACTGTTGCCTAAAATCAGGAAATCCTTGATCATTGACAGTTTTCTATCTACAGTACTAATTTTTGGTAAGTGGATGCCCTAGGGGGGAACAATGTGTTGCATACGGAATGTAGGTCACAGGTCAGTGTGACCGAAAAATCAGGAAATCATTAAAAATTTCTAGCTTTTTGTGAGTGGATTCAATAGGGGGTATGAAGTGTCACATACCAAACATTAGGTCAAGATCAAAGGTCACTGACCCCAAAATCGGGGAAATTATTAAAAATAACATTTTTTTGTGTCGGTAGATACATTAGGTGGACACGATGTGTCACATACCAAAATGTATGTCAAGGTCAAAGGTCAAGGTCA
>JAVTVY010039634.1:0-18696 GCA_036873755.1 Hanleya hanleyi | reverse complement strand
TGTCTTGTCGGCATCATTGAAAACTGTTGACCGCTAGTTTTATGTGTACTATTATTTATTCCTTTAATTTGATGATAATGCAACTATATATGAATTTGGATCATGGACGCGGAAATTCTTCAATGGTTTACCACAGCTGAATATTGAATGACGGACTAGACGCTTGCATATAAATATTAAATATATTGTACCCACGTTGCGAACCGTATTCATATATGCTGCATATCGTAGCTGTACAGTGCCCTGTAAAATATACCAGCCAAGCCACGAAGATAGTATCAGGGTAACTAATTCTCAATGGAAGGAATTATAGACCTTCTCAGTTAAGAGAACATATTCAGAGATCATCTGATGATATATGAAGTCCAGAACGCATCAATACCATGGCCGAAATTTTGAACAGATATTTCACTGTCACTCCACCCTGCCATCATTGTACCTGTTAGAAATAAAGAGAAAACAATTGAGAGACGTTTGGCTGAAGAGAATACAACAACAGTTAAATCACATTTAATTAATACCATTGATGATTACGGACAAAATGCAGTAGACGAAGGAAGGGAACAGGTTGGCGGAGCTACAGCTTAGTTGAATGACGGAGTTGCCGCTCCATTGACGTCCAGGCTGTCGGCTCCATAGAGGATATCGTGGATTCTATATAACTGTGAAGTCTGCCTTCGCCACATTTTCTTGCAGTTGTCTGCCAAAACGCCTCCTTGGTAATTTGCTTCTGATTATGACTATTAACGAATATTTGAAGTATTGGTGCCACATGAAAGGCTAAACTTGATCGGGAAAAGTGATGTTTTCAGTGAGTGGACACAATTTTTTTTTTTTCAAATTCGCAGGAGACAGAAGTCATAATGGATATACTGTGGTTCCATACGAGTTGGGGGAAAAAGAATGAAAAGGTTGAAAAGTTCAATTTAAGCACATGTATGTAATAAACAATTAAAAGTATATTGGTATTGGGAAAAGATCAGAATGCAATAAATTGATGGATAAATACCGGAGATGGGCGCAAAATATCACGGACTTCAGATATGGTTTCTTCATCTCATTCACGACAGATCTGCAAAACAGTCGGACTGAACAAGAAAATACATTGTAATGTACTCAGTTAATGCATATATTGTGGTTGCATCCGAGTTGGAGAAAAACAATGAAAAGATTGAAAACAAAAAGTTAAATTTAATGCACATGCATATAATGAACAATTAAAAGTATACTGGTATGGCGAAAAGATCAAAATGCAATAAAATGATGGTTAAATACCGGAGATGAGGGCAAAATATCGATGGCTTCAGATGCCGTTTCTTCATCTCATGCACGCCATATCTGAAAAACAGACAGACTGGACAAAAAAAGAATGTATAGTCTTCATACATATTATAGTTCAATTTTATCACAAAGGAACGAACTCCCAAAGTTACGAATATACGTGCATCCTGACAAACAGATGGAACACTTGATTGGTGAAAACAAACACATATTTTTTTCATTTACCATGCCTCCCTGTTTTCTCCGTCGGAGGAAGGAAGCTCAAGGAAGGATGTCGAGTGACTTTCTACATGTCCTATCATAAGTGGTTTTATGAACATGCATGTCCCATAATGTAATTGGGTGAAATTAAAATGGATACAAACAAATAACTCCCATGATGGAAAATGAGTGAGAACAAAATAACCCTACAACTTTCACGATGGAAACTGAGTGAGAACGGGACACCCATCATCCTAAGATTCGAGAGATATGTTAATTTGCGATGGACACATTGTCAGAGAGCGAAGCGTAATAAAATTAACAAAATACATCATATACTAAACAAGAATATGTATTTCATTGACGTAAATATGGAAGTTGTACCCAAATAACGATACGATTACAGACAAAATGCCGTAGACTAAATGGAAAAAACTGGCGGAGCCACAGCTCTGTTGGCTGACGGAGCGACAGCTCCACCGGTTTACTGGCTGTCGACTCCGTAGAGGATATCATGAATTCTATAATTTTTCCGTACACCACATTTTCCATGGAATTGTCTCTCAAAACGCCTCCAGAGTAATTTGCTTCTGATTGTGACTATATTAACGAATAGGTGTAATAGATGACCTGTGAAAGGCTAAAATTGATTGGGAAAATGTTCCATTGTAAATACACAAATTATTATTATTCTTTTTTAATTCGCGGCAGATTCGAGAGCATTATTAATTTGCAATGAACACCTCGTCAGTGAGCGGAGCGTGAAGATGACATTAACAAAATAATTACCCACATCATATACTACATGGGTATATATTTATTAACGTAAATATGGAAGTTATACCCAAGTAACGACATTCATCCCTCGTTTTCTGCACCCTTCTCAGTTTATTTTTGCCAAAATCTTTCGGTATATGATTCTCGACAAAGCAAATCGAGGAAGATGTTTCCGGAATTTCTGTTTGCATTGTTTATTACAAGAATAATTTCAGAGTTCTATATTTGGAAGATACCGTTGAGTATCAGTTCGGTACGACCAAATAATGTCCAAGAATGCTGTTTCACGAGTGACATTCCTAAGATTTACAACAACAACCACAATGCAAAACGATAATACAAATGACGTAAGTGATTAAATTAGAAAAGTTTAGTGGATGGAGGACTCCCGCATGAATTTTATAATATAACTTTAAAGAAAGGATTTGGTGAAACACTTGTTGTGGTTTTGCATTTTTCGTCAAATGAAGTAAGTCATTTCGATCAGGAAGAAGTATCGTTCAGAATCGATGTGAACACCATATACAGACTCGCCCGGACTCGCCCGGTCGCGACCAGACGCGACCGTGCGCGTCCAAAGCTGATTTTTGCTGGACGCGTCCGAAGCCGTGGTCGCACGGCGGCCGCGAGGCGGGCGCAGAGTGGACGCGTCCAGGTCGCGACCAGGTCGCGTCTGGAAGGTGGGTTAGTTCTTGCGCTCACTGTACATGTATATTACACACTCCCCCTAGTTCTGTGTTCATCTTGATTCATCTGTCTAAAATTGGAATCTTCATCAGATTTATTGGATGACCTAAAATATTGTTGAAAGCGATGTTAAATCATATTCACTCACTCAATCAATCACTCAAATTTTTTGGAACAGGAAGTGGATCAAATTAAAGTGATCGTAAACCCTCAAGTAAAGTTTCCATCAAATGAAAGACCATTGCAAACAGTGTGGGAAAATATTTATTGTAATTTTTTACGATTTTATTACACAGAGTAAACTGCAAATAAAGCATGATATTCTATGGTGATCTGCTGCGATCATGTCTAGGTCTGATGATGTCACACTGCCTGAATACATATATTTCAAACTTTGTATGCAATTTCCAATGTTTGATTCAAGCTTAAGGTGTGTATACTTTGAGCTTCAACACAGACGCACTGTTCCAATATGCATGTTTCACCAAAATCTGGGAGATGGTAACTCGTAAGGGTCGATTCAATGTGAATCTTGCATTTAATTTCCCCGATTTTGGTGAAACATGCATATTGGAACAGTGAGTCTGTTGAAACTCAAAGTATACACACCTTAAGCTTGAATCAAGCATTGGAAAGTGCATACACAGTTTGAAATATATGTATTAAGGCAGTGTAACCTCACTGGACCTAAATGATTGCAACAGACCACCATAGAATACCCTGCTTTATTTGCAGTTTACTCTGTGTAATAAAATCGTAAAAAATTACAATAAATATTTTCCGACACAGTTCGCAATGGCCTTTCATTTGATGGAAACTATACTTGAGGGTTTACGATCACTTTAATGGTTCAAAATCATGCAGATAATCCATTTTAATTCTTCATACATCTACATTTTTCTGGAATTTTTGGCAGATTTATAGGGTCAGTCAAATTTATCAGAATGATGAATTGAATCTTGTCCACAAAATAGGGAATATCCATTTTACATCATACATGTATATATTGTCAAGGTTATTAGGGTCACAAAACCTTTCCAAGGAAATATCAGACATGTGATTCATGTTATCCAGGCTTGAATTCTTTGTGACTTTCCTCGATCAGTCTTCTAGTGCTATACAGGTCCTTTCTTCCTTCCATCAACTGGCTGTACTTCATGTAAGACCACACCAAAACACGGTGGTTCGGTAGCCTGTTTTCATCTACATGTAGGCCTAGGTTGAAAACTCGTCTGCGATTACATTTGCCATGTTTGCCCATGTTGAATTTAGCACTCTCAAGTCCTGTCACATATTCATGCAGTCTTATACTAGCTTTCACCTTCACACACAATCACATTCTCGCGTTGAGGTGAGATATTGAGGTGAGATATTGCAGCTTTTCCAATTGGCATTCGGTGTGGTCATGTCTTGTTATTCACTATTGGGGGGTGGGGTATTTTAAAGGTGAACTGCAAAGGTTTTCGAATTCTTCTTTTTACATTTTATATAAGCTGAATAATGATAGAAATATCAGTCTATCTACACAGCGGTCGAAATAACGCCTGTCTACCTGTCGCCGACAAGTCATTTTTAAAAAACTAAATTAAAATTCCAAGTAACTATTCTGTCCTAAAAGTACTGAATTACGAGCTAAAACAGGCCTAACATGACTGAATTGTCTTCCTGGAAACAGTTGTTGAGTTTCGTTTTATTTACATCGGACGTTCTGTTCACTTCGTCATTCATCCCGCTGCCATACAACACGAGAGCTCGGGTACATCAAACTCCATGCAGGATTAATCTCCCGCTAGATTTGCACACGATCCGCTTCAAAGGCAAAACTAATGGATAAAGTAAACGAATTGACTGGCACGATCTAGCGCAATCGGCCTATATTTCTATCGACTATTCATGCCTGGCAACTTACATGTAAGTCGAAAATGAAACCAGAACAAGCTGATTGATTCTTACGTTTTATTTCGGAGAATAAGAGCTCAATAAAACTTCGTCAGTGAGTATTTCAATCGGAAGAAAATCGAGCTTGTCAACACGGGCAGCTAACGTGAACGTTGCGTTGCCTGTGCCGATTTTTACTTGCTCCAGACAAGCGGACAAGCGCTAACGTCTAATGCTCGCGAGTTGATCGAGTGAAGGCAACAACAACAACAATGATTTTGCTTGATAATTTGTCAGAACAATTCTACATTTTCATTTGGGAACTCGACTTATCTCTTGAAGAACACAATATTTATTCACTATAACTCAGTTTTCGCGCGTGTTTGGCGCGCATTTTCCCATGGATAAAAAGTCATTTTTTGGGTGGGGGGTAAAACTCAATTTCAAAATTTCCCCAAAACTCAATTTTTCAAATTCAAGTTTTTAATCTGGGTAACCCACAAAAAAGTTGATAAAACCCTCCTGCTGTTATGATCCTTAAGAAAATATCGTTCCAGCAAATTTAATCTCATAATTGAACGTTCTGTTAACATTTTACTTTGAACTTTCCTAAATAGTCATTAGTGGAACAGTCTGGTGGCTGAAATGAGCCCACTGAGTTAACATCAGGGAGTAAAGACATTCATCTTGGCAATGCAGAGCTAAAGGAAGGAGACAAATTTGTCGCTGTCATAAATGTCTCGCGATTGGAAAAAAAAAACGTGTGTTCCAATGCCTGGAAAATGGAGAGACTGGTTGGAATATATGATGAGAGTATGGTGAAAAAAGTTTCAGTAGGAGTGACAAGCTGAAGTACCAGGGTGACAAGTAAAAAATATAGTTACCTGTCACAGTGACAAGTAATTCTCAAAAAACATTTCGACCCCTGCTACATGTACTTCACTTGGTTTAATTTGAATTATCTTGCCTGTTAGAATCTTTTTAAAAGTTGGTACCTCTAGCCCAGCTGAATTCAAATTTGCAAAATGCCATCGCTTATCGCTTTCCTTGATTGTGATGTCATGTCAGACCTGCTGCCTGGCATGCTTGGAGACTAAACATTACAAGTATTGACATCCATGCAGGTGGTCTGATGTGACGTCAGAAACCACCATCAAACAACGGCAGATAAAGGATATGGATATAAATTTTAATTTCTGAAATCGACCGGGCTTGAGATACAATCAATCTCAGTTAACTCAGACATAATATCACGGAATATTATATCTGAATTCAGCCCTATATAAATCCCATGCGAATCTGAAACTATATTATGTTAGCCAATTAGGTGGCTAGCTTGTTGAAATCACGCCCACAGTAATTACGCATGGTAGCACGTGGACATATATATATATTAAAAAATATAAACATTATCGGGAAACATGCAGTATCCAAATATGGCATCATAAACAGTGAAGATCAAAGAGTTTACTCCCGCCGAAAAGTCTGGCTTTGTAAGTGGGTAGAAAATATCAAAAGATTGGGCCGCGCGAAGATGTTAATCTCCGTGAAGTAAACGTCAATCATTATCAGAGAGAAAAGTCAGAAATGGCCGTAATTGGTTTATCATGGGATCTCTCAGAATATCGGCGAACATTTCGCACGAAGTTTTCATAGCGTTACGTCTAGATGGTATTCCCCTAATTTACCATCTAGGTTTACCTAGATTGGAGATACAATGTACCGACTTTGAAGCACTTTTCGAAAGCTACCAGGAGACAAAATACTTCAAATAAAACCAAATAAAGTACAAATGTAGATAAGCTGATATTTCCATCATTAACTGATTAACCACGAAGAATATAAAAAGGAAAATATGAAAAAAACCTTTGCATTTCAACTTGAATAGATTGATTTTTTGAAGATTTACAGTTTTAAGTGTTTCTACAGTGAAACTAAGTAATTCATTTAACACAGCTCTTACTGTGTACATGTATAACAAACTTCCTGCCTTCAAGTGCATGTGTTACATTCATAAAACTTACATAAACATGAGATTTTAACATAGATCATGTACATGTATTGCGTATCAGTTTATATCCTGGCATCCCCGATTTTTGTATCGTTTTTCCTGGAAAGCCAAGACACTAAGTTTGATTAACCCTTTGTTTACCGACGGGACTTAAAAGTCCCACCCCCTCTTAAGTGATTGAGCTCACAGTCAATTCCACAAACCTGCCGTCGGGACATTTAGGTACACACGGAAGGTTGTCCCCGACTATCTGAAACAAACTATAGCGAGCTTTGATGAACAACCATCGGTGCCGTCATCAGACACGCGGATAACCCACTCAGCAAAACGTAGTGGATTTCAGAAGAAAATCGTTGCACTCTAGTTTGAGGAAGTTTTTAGTCAATCTAACTGGGAATTTTTTGATGAATGATTTCTAACATCAAGAACATAATGCTAGTTTCATTTTTGGGAAAACAGCTCAATTTCCTATCGAAATTAGGTTAATTAGTTTTGGGACTTTTTAGTCCCGTTGGGTAATATCAGACCCTTTTGAAACGGGACTAAAAAGTCCCAATGGTAATATTTCATGTATCAATCACCAGTTCGTGTAAGTTATGAAACTAATAAAATTTCAATTGGATGTTGAGGCATATTGTAATGCATAATGCACCTTATATCCGCATGTATGAAGGGTTGAAGGTTCAAATCCCGCCAATAGTTTATGTATTCTTGCTTTCTCGAGCTGATTTATGCCATACAAACATGCCATACAAACACCATATGGGTAATTGTGCTACTTTTCATCTGACTTTATCAAGATTTCCATATGTCGGACTGTTCGTTGCTACATGTATGACCGCTAAATATTCATCGCAAATATGTTATTCACCAAATTCCTCTGTGATCGCTGTTGATATTTGACTTACAGGGAACATAAATGAAAACGTATGCTCATGGGAAACTGTAATGGCATACATGAATGAGCACTTTCTGGACAATATTACTTGTTTCAATCATTTCCTAGTTTCAATTATTTATCTTTGTTGAAAGGGTGGTTCTACAGCTAAATCCTTGATGTCATATATTGAAATAACGTATTTTGTTACATTATTCATGTCTAATTTGCTATGGATTTACACAAAAAGCATCCAAAATGACGATTTTTGGCCCGTCCGATATTGACCGTCGGGACATTTTAGTCCCAACAACTGAGTTGCTATGGTAACCACTGTTGCTCCCACCAAAAATCACAATTTTTTTCTAGTTACCCCATTTGTGATTTGGTCCATGAAGGATTTTTCCGCGCACTCCACATATTTCTTATAGCGGTAAACAAAGGGTTAAAGAGGTATCACTTTAAGGCCACACTGGTTTTTGAGGCGCTGCACTCGATTTTGTTTACTGTGAAAAGTGCCGTTAAATAGCTTATAAAATTATAAGGTATCCTGCTGATAGAACGTTGATGTTGATGTGCACCTGCATTAAATCAGAATCAGTGCTTTATGGTCCCAAACCCTGATGACGTATTATATCTCTCTCAGTCATGTGATGAATTGTGTATTCATCAATCTGTTTGACATGTAAACACTTATCCAGAAATCTAACATCACTTATGTAACACGAAACCAATTAAATTGTCATTGTCAACATAAAGTACACGTGCCGCAAGGCGTGAAGTCCTATATGTAACGCGATACACCAAATTATAGCTTGTTCTGCCGACTGTTCCAGCCCAGGGACCTCGCTCTGGCAATTAAGTTGATGCCATGTTACATGACAGGGGTAGAATTTCGCAAAATTTTGCGAGAATCCAACTGGATTCTCAGTGGCTTAGTTTGCGAGAATCCAAAGAATCTAAATTTGCGGACTTTGGATTCAGTTTGTGAGAATCCAAATTACCTGCACCCAGCATTTCGTGACCATTTGCCATTTTCACCAGTGCGGGTTACTGCGCAACTAGATGTAAACTTCTCAATGGGAAAAATTAAAATCGCCTTATTTATTCGCCGGAGGGTGGTTAGCACACCTTAAATTAGTTCAGGTGAGTAATTGGTTATCTCCATTGATGAGCAGTATTCAAGCTAAACATTTTTGCTAAGTGGTAAATTTTATTTCTTTGGTATCTTTGTATTGCATAAAAAAAGGAACTGTCTGCTTTCCAAAAAAAAAATCAATAAAATCTGGTCACCTGCCTCATTTCCTGGCAAGCAGCAAAACAAACAATTATTATTAATGACCCTTTATATAAAGACTAGGCCTAACAGTTTGCCATGGATTTATATCAGGCACGCAACAACATTAAAAAAATATGGAAATTCCAGATATTTTTGTCTCACATATTTTCATTTCATACGTTGATGGTGAAAGATAAAAATTACCAACAAAAGTTCAAGAGTCACAGAAGTGCAATGCCGTTCAAGGTAAAATCTTGACCTCAAATAAACTGACTTCTGAAAAAATGTGTGTTCCCAACGTAAAGTGGTAGACTGCGTTGTTGTTGTTCATGACAGGTCTCATGCAGGCAAAGTCTCTGAAGAAACGATCCTTTTATATTTTCATAAAATTCCTACCACTTGATTCTACTTTGCCCGATGTGCTGTCTTAGGGAAAATTGTTTGTCATTCTAATTATGAATGAATCCGAATCAAATTCATCTGCTAAATGATATCCAAAATGTCCCAGGTTTCATTTTCACCCTCGTGTACTTTCCGTCTGAAGACCACGTGTTAGCATTCAATTCCTTCATATAGACAGTTTTCGCCTGTTGGGTTTAACGTACGTAGGTTCACAGGGACGAGATTCTACTATATTGCATATACATACCCATCTCACACTCCAGATATATCTGGAGTGTGAGATGGGTATGTATATGCAATATAGTAGAATCTCGTCCCTGTGCGTAGGTTTGCACCAGCAGCCGAGCGAAGGATAATACACTTGACCTATTTGGCGCCAGTCGGGAACCATTACATAGAGTATTCCGAGGCTCTCAAAAAATAATCAAGCAAGGTTTCCGAAGTTTAGTTAGCGCATTACGTCATCAAACATATGAAGACCGCCATTGTTCGTTTCTGTACACGTTTTGCAAGGTGAAAGGATATCTCGGAGTTTACTGATTACAGGTCAGATATTTGGCTTGAATTTCCGTGAAATATAGAATAAATCTCTCTGAATGAACAACACACTGGTTAAGCTAAGCTTTGCGCGAATCCAACTGGATTCGCGCAAGTTCCATTTCAGGCGAGTCCTCACGCGAGTCGATTCTCGGATTCGCGTCGAAATTCTACCCCTGCATGAGGGAGGTGACAGGCTAATTGAATTTTATAAAGATCACCACTAGCCATTTAATTGTCATGGATGTTGGGGGTCTGCATTGCATCAAGGGATAGAAGTGGGATTTTATTGTCATGGATGTAGGGGACCTACATCATCAGGTTTCAGGACAATTGAAGCACCATATGGCTAAACTTGGCTATAGTTATGTACATGTATAATTTTTATAACTTAACTGTAAGTCGGTCTTCTGACTGGTTAAGTAGTCCATATTCAGTCTCCAATGTTAACAGTTGAAACGGAGCAAACCTGCTTTGCTAGTTGGTATAAAATAGTACAAAATAGATTTGCCAAGATGACGAAAACTTGGCTCACTATGACCTTTAAATAATTGGCCTGCCAATTTATGCCAATGTTTATGGTTTTGGTCTTCCTTTCTTTATCATGTGTCCGTCCAATTTCTACTTCCATTGCTCATGCAAGTTGACTAGGTCATTTCATCCAAATTGTCCTAATTCAGGACAAGTCAATGAAGGAAAAGTCTGTTCACTGATCTTGAGATGAAACTGCCTTCAATTTTTCTCTTGTGACCATATATAGAGTGACCATAAGTACCGACTTTTCTCCACAGTCATGACAGTCACCTTTCATGCATATTGGAGGAACAAATATTTTGTATAAAACTCATTCTGGTTTATGCTTTGTTGTCGATTTTCATTTTTAATAGAAATAGATGTTTTAATGTCAAAACCTTCAAACCTTGATGAATATACTATCTCGAGGGCATGTTGTTCAAGAATCAAGAAACTTGTGCCTTAAAATTACTTTGAGCTACAACAAAATGTTGTACATGTAATTTATGCCAGTCGAACATTTTCTTTCGTATAGCTAATATTTTGGTTTTGGCACTTTAATATCCCTTGGAAAACTGAGAAGTAGTGCAGTCCAGTCAGAGGAGTAGCTATAGGATAGTGTGCAGTGTACGGTACACTGCACCGTACACTGCAACTACACTGCATCAGCTGGAGGAGTAGGCTGCAGTGTAGTCTACAGTGTAGTCTGAGGAGTACTCCTCAGTGTATTCCTCTGGTGCAGTGTACTCCTCTGCTGCAGTGTAGACTGCAGTGTAGGTGGCAGGGTGCATGTACTCCTGCTGAATACACTGCATCAGAGGAGTGTCCCAATTATTTAAATAAGGTAGCAGTGTAGGCAGAGGAGTACTCCTCCAGTAGACTATGCAGTGTATGCAGCAGTGTAGGCTGAGGAGTACCCTGGTTACAATTATCATGGTGATGACACTCTAGGATTTTATTCTTAACACTGTCTCTTATTTATTCAACTTCAGGTGATTTCGCCATTTTGTTGAACTCTGGGATGTCGCTGAAGAAGGCGCTGATGTATAACTTCCTGTCTGCATGTATGTGTTATCTGGGGATGATCGCCGGTATTCTGCTGGGTCAGAACACGGCCGCCCATGACTGGATATTTGCCCTGGCCGGTGGCATGTTCCTCTATATCTCACTCGTAGATATGGTGAGTGCTTCTTCGATATAGTGGAGCCTGAACTGCTGAAATGAACTTGTAGATGAATTCTCATCCAGGGTTCTTTAATACATTACGTTACTCGTTATATTGTACTGTCTCATGTTTGTCTCGATTTTTCTCCGTGTTCACACGAATTAGTATACACGGGTCCGGTGATCATAACATTGCCAAAACGCGAGCATATTTATGTGATAGTGATTTCCGTCTATCCATCCGTTTGTGTCCAGTCAAAATCTGACAGTTTGCCATCTACAGTTGCAATTTTTTTTGTGAGTGGATGTGCACATGCACACCAGGGGGAGATGATGCATGTTGTGAACCAAAAATTAGGTCGAGGTCAAAGTCATTTTGACCCAGAAAATACTGATACCGTCCACTAAGCCTCACCCGACCCCCTACCCTCATATATTCCTGGAGCTTATGCCATGCTACACTTATTCAACTCATCTATTACCCTCAGGAACATATCCCCATCAGCGGGGCACCAAGCCCACCCTCTATCTCCTAAAATAAGTCACCCGACCCCATACCCTCCTATATTCCAGGAGCTTACACTATCCTCGGGTGTATGTCCCCATCTTCGTCACCCAGCGCTACCGTCTATATCCTAAACTAACCCTCGCCTGACCCTCATATATTGCGTTCGAGCAATATGTATCCGATATATCTTGGCAGAAATTTGATATTTTTCTGTAGTGCGCAATGTTGGTATAATTCTGCCACCCCTCAATGAATTGCAACCCCAAAAGGTCTTGATTTATCAGGCGGATCCCCATGTGATTATTCATTCCTCTCCAGTTCCAGATTGTGCATTGTGTTCTTTTGGATATACATGTGTACCTTGAAATCATGAGGGAAGAAACACCCTGTTGATGTTTAGGTCAAAAGGTCAAGGGTCATGAAATTCCCAAACAAGGCAATGCTGTATTTTGGGAAAGCTAATCGTTACACTCCAAAATTAAACGGTCTGGTGTACATGTGCTGGTATATATTGAAGCAAGTTTTGGCTCTTGTTCCCTGTGCTTTTTGGTGGCACAGGAGTATTCCAATTTTACATTTTTTTGTTTGGACAGAGAAAAAATCAGCCGTTTATGAATTCAATTTTGAAGGTGAATTAATGCGGAATTAATGCAGAAACACCACATGTACTATTATTCTTCGTACTTTCTCATATTCATGATTTTTCTTATTTCACATTTTGTGAAAAATTCTTGCAACTTTTAGTGAATTCAAAATGTAATGAATTCAAAATTTCTCCGTGCAACAGCAGATCATCCCTGAGCAATTATCACTAATATACATACAGTTTTTCCTCCAATCATAATTTCATGGGTTGTCTCCCTATTTACAGTTACCGGAGATGAACAGTGCGGCAGAGGAAGAGGAAAAAAAGGCAAAGACGATATGCAGTCGACAAGTTTTCATTCTACAAAACAGCGGCCTCCTGATTGGTTATTCACTTTTACTAACCATGGCCTTATATGGACATGAGATAGACTTTGAGTGATGTGAGTGAGCATCATCAATCCAATATCAGAAAAGGTGATTGATGGTCAATCCACTCCTGGACACATCTAGTAGTGCCAGTCAACCCATTGGTAGGCCTACATCTCCATCTCCTATGTCCATGTCTCTGACATCTGGATGACTGTCTATAGCTGATAATTATGTCGTATGCAATGTAGCTTGAACTTTGTTATGACAGCAGACATCACCCATGCAAAGATCAAAGCGTCTTGTCTCTCCAGAGCATTGGTGTCCATATCTTGCACACCAATTTAAATTGTCTGTTTCTGTATAGGCATCACTGGGAAATTTCCACTGGAGCCTGTTTTCTCCATCCTGTTGAATGAGTTCTCTTGTAAAGAATTGTGGGTAGGTGAATTACGGGCATTGTGTTGTACAATTATGTGTTTCCAACGAGGTGAATATGGTGTTTATGGACCAGAGAAAACCAGTTTCACCGAGGCTGAGGTGAATATTGGATTATTTACTGAATTGAAATAACAGAATTGTTCTATTGTATGAAATGATCACAGTGTGTTTGAATTTCACATTGGATGTATTAAATATTTATGAATGAAGATGATTATTCTATATTTATAAATAGGCCTGATCATGCATGTTGAAAACTGTTGTCAGCCTCTCAACAGTTGCTCGTAGTACCGTAACGTCAATCATTGTTGTTGGCAGAGAATTATATTTACCCATCAGTGAATATAAAATTGTGGCAGGTGAATATAAATTTCCGAGAAATATCACATTCCTGTCCATGGACCAATCACATGGAGGATACACTGCTAGTCGTACAATAAAAGTATTTATTGACTTTTCTATACAGGACTACTATATTGCAACTCAAAGGTTATAATGCCATCCCATATTATATCTTCGAGAAAATGAGGGAATAATTCCTTGATCATGTACTAGTGTTGGAGAGCAAAGCGACTTTCCTTCTCCATGTACACAGATAAAAATATACACAATTGTAAATTATCAAATTAGTATTTTCATTTTGAAAGGAACACAGTGTTGTTGTTGTTGTTGTTGCATGTTCTTTAGATGTATCTGACATGCCTGGTAGGCATGTTGTTGTTGTTCCGGACGTTCCTCCTTTCATCTAGGAGCACCCTCTTACAGAGGTATTTAGAAGCTTGCAGTAACCCCGCCGCTTACTAGGGTGGTCGAGACAGTAGCAGTCGAGGTCCCGTGCTGTGCAGACTGTGCAAGTAAGTTATATACAGTGCAGTGACACCTCTTGACTGTACATGTAGACCCGTCTCTTTTTCTGACCAGGTGTGTGTGATGTGCTACCGTGAGAGAATTTATATAGCGGTCTCTAATTGACAGTGGGTACTATTAACTTTCTCAGATGTCACCGCTGGCGAGTCATTAGCGTACGTAGCAACTATTATCGCACTCAGTTCCTATTACCCTGGACACTGATCAGCCCAGCCAGTACAGCACCCTGTCACCTATCCAAGTATTGAGTGAGGTGACCATTGCTTAACTTCGTTGATCTAACGAGAAACAGTGTGTCCAATGCCATACCACCTGCCATGTAGATCCTGTGGGGCCTCTCTACATGCTCTAATATGTACGATCAAGGCCCGGCCCAGTTCCAAACCACTCACCAAATCTAGTTGTTGGGAAAATACCAGATGAGCCATATTTGCCGACAATGTATGCCATAAGCAATAAAATTATTCGATTTTATATCATCTTACCATTCTTAAAAGACATTGTTAAAAAGAAACTCTTCAGTTTCAGCTGCATGAGAGACTGAAACTCAGACGTAACCGCTCTGCTTGCAATTTATGCGCCACAACTCCTGCCATTATCTGTTGACTTATTCAGAATTTTGATCTCTCATGCAGCTAAAGCTAAACAGTTCTTTTTTCAACAAGGTCTTTTATGAAAGGGGGCCCTCGGTGGGTGAGTGGTCTAAGGCGCTTCGCTGGTGACCGCTAGCCTCACACCGCTGACCGGCTCGGGTTCGAGCCCCGATAATCGTGTGAAATGGGCGGTGGTTCTCTCCGAGTACTCCAGTTTCCTCCACGAACCAAACTCGTCACCATATGAGTGAAATAACCTTGAGTGTGACATTAAACCACCCCCCCCCCTTTTTTTATGAAAGGTAAAATGATATACATGTAGAGACAAATTATTTTATTGTTTGTCGCAAACGGCATCAGCAAGCTTAAGTATGGCTCATCTGGTATTTTCTCAACAACTAGATTTGGTCAGTAGTTGAGCGCTGGGGCCTTGTTTTTTCATAGTAGAGAAAGTCCCCAACGAGCTAGTAGGCATGTGGATCTGCTTTTTTGTTTATATATCATGTACATGTAAATGTTTACAACTAAGGTTTTTTATAGAAGGTCACATTTGTCGAGATCAAATAG
This sequence comes from Hanleya hanleyi, assembly GCA_036873755.1. Taxonomy (NCBI): domain Eukaryota; kingdom Metazoa; phylum Mollusca; class Polyplacophora; order Lepidopleurida; family Hanleyidae; genus Hanleya; species Hanleya hanleyi. The sequence goes on along the minus strand of JAVTVY010039634.1, from coordinate 3,159 downwards.
TCAAAAACTGTTCATGTTTTGAACGTTTTTGTACAGTAAGATCTGAAGATACCAGTATATATTGGTCAATCAATGCTGTTTTTATTGGCAAGACTGACAAGGCTTTTATTGGTAGTTTTCTACTTGTTTTTTTTTTCTTTTTCTTTTGTCATGTTCGTCTGGCCGTTTATTTGACTTTTAGTCGTAGAATGCCCTTCATTTTAGTTCTTCTATTTTTTTATTTTTTTTTTACTACCTGTTTATTGTATTTAAATGTATATATCCAAATTTGAATGGTATTGTACAAGTATCTAAATATATAAGTGGGATCATCTTGAGTTCTAGTTTTGTCCAAATTTTGGTATACATTCGAACATCATAGTCACAAACAAAATACACTCAAGTGAACATTCATGCCTTGCCAGAACAATCTAGTCGCACAGCTGTTACCATAATGAGAAAAGTTTCCACGAACAAGTAGCCTCCACAAACAAAGTTGTCACTAAGAAGACAAAACTTATTTTGTTACTTGTACCACAAAGACAAAACGGTTTTTTCAAGATTCTTTTTCATTTTTCCTCATTCTAAAATTTCCTCAAACAAGGTTTCATTTTCATTCCTGAAACAATTTTTGCTATCTCAAACATGTCAAAAATATACTTATTTTAATGGTGTAAACGTATCTTTAGCAAATTTCAAGAAAAAAATAACTTTAAAATATGATGAATTTATTAGCTTTTTCACGGGGCGAGTCCTGTATTGTAGTGAGGAAAAACTTGAGCACATTTGGTACCGTTGCCAGGGTGACTGGTTGTTTATTTAACTGCTTTAGGCTTTGAGAGGAAGAGAAGAAGAAAAAGGTCCTCAAGTTATTCAGCTACTGCAGACAGTTAGGTCAACTATTTTGGCTAGATTTTGTTTCATCTGGTCTATATTAGTGAAGTTAAATATTTTCTGCTATTCTTATATATGTTCATATGTCATTTTCACAGAGATTTCCTGCTTTAGAGCATGAATACAAAATGGATACTATTCAGAGGTTGATTTAGAGTGTTTTCCTGAAAGGATGTCATAAATGGCTGGTTGATAAAAACTTTATTAGAACACTTAACATATACAGAAGAAAATAGTTCAAGGCAGACTTATCATATGTTTGCCATGTTGGCAAGAAATTCTAATTTTCTAGGCTTCCATTCTTGCAGAAATTGTATACATGGTATGTAACTTGTGAACCAATACACAAACATCCCCTCCACCAGACCCTCTATACCATTTAGAACCATAGACACATGCATGACACATGCATGACCTAGGTCAATGGCTTGGTTCACTTAGCTGATAGGGTCAATTGATAGGGTCAAATTCCAAGTTATGTTTAGATAGCAGTGTCAGCCTACATGTACAAGTCTGCAAACAACCATTGTAAGAATTTGTAACCATCCAAACTAGTTTTGTACTGGCAGAAGGAGGTACATGTAAATAATATGATGCCATGAGATGATACATCCCAGCATAGATCGAGTCCATCTAACCATGAGGATTTTACATTGTATCTCAATATTCATTTTTTTGTCATTTACTGCTGAAGGATATGCTTTCTATAATCGGAAAAAAAAGTAAAAATATTTTACAAATATTGGTAACATGCAGAGAAGACATTATTTATCATTTCATAAGGTTGGTTTCATAATAAATGTCTGTCCCATCGATCACAAGTTATTTTTTTAAATATATGTGTACAATTACACTAATGCACTATCTAGAGATCCTTATTGAGAGAAATGTGTGAGACTACAAATTGTATGGCTCTTCGCCATGGGACTGAACATCAAAGAGTTAGTGAAATTATTCCAACAGCCTATTTCACATTTAAATAGCCCCGTTTCAGTGCCTAAGGCTCTAGTTTTATTTACTACAGCATTTTAGGTATGTGTGTGTTTTTTGGTTAATTGTTACATGTTTTTTTGCATGAGCTCAAGATGTGTTAGTGTAAATTAATTAGCATATCTTTTTGACAGAATGAAATTATTGCCATGACCTAAGGGAGCTTCATGAAATTAGGGCATACTAAGAACTGGCATAAGGCATTCCAAACAGAGTGGCATGATGCGCCGTGTTGGAACTCCTAGGAACTCCATGCCATACAGTTTGGAACTCGGCAGACAAAGGATGGCTTATGCCATAACATGCAGCCGCATGGGGGGAACTGCCTAACCGGAACTCTAATCCATCCAGATCAGAACACCAAACTGGGCATGGTGTATCCCATTTAAATAACCGGCATATGCCATCCCCACCAGGGAACTCAGTTCCTAATTTCAAGAAGCTCCCTAATACATATACTATATTTAATGTGGTATGGCAATCCCGCTAATAATTCGCTCCCCAATCAAAATTATTATCAGTTTTTTTGTTGTTTTTTGCTGCTCCATGATACAGCTACATTTTATGTAGCATCATTGATTGAAATTATCATGATTAGCACTGATTGGACTGTCAGAGAATGTTGACAGAGAATAACATGCACACAATTTGCTGAACCTGCAAATTGTGCAGTTATCGTTTCTTCATTTGGGTAAGCAGGATGTCCTCTTTGAAACGTCTCTTCATTGAGCAAAGCAGGAAGTACTTTTAAAAATGGAATCTTTCTTGATTGGACAATTACCGCTGTTTGAAATGTCTCTTTTCATTAGACAATTGAGTTTGAAACATCTAAATTGATTGGACAAAGCAGGAAGTGTTCTTTGAAAATGATGTCTCTGTTGATTGAAAAATTAATGCAGGAAATGCTCTTGAAAATGGCACCTCTCTTGATTGGACAATTGCTGTTTGAAAAGTCTCTTTTGATTAGACAATTGTATTTGAAACGTTTCTCTTGATTGGACAAAACAAGAAGTGCTGTTTAAAATGTCTCCCTAGATTGGATAATGCAGTAAGTGTCTTTGAAACATCTTGGAAGTGCTTTGATTTAACCTGAAATCTCTGAGTAGACCTGCTGGATATTTTGTTTATAGTGTCTCTCTAAGCGCGAAATGTTGCTTGAAATTTTTCCTGATTGGATGAGCTGGATGTTTTGTTTGATGAGATCCTTTGATTGGATAAGCATGAACATCCCTTGATTAGACAAACACAGGCCATTAAACAGATATATTTCTTTGTTCTTAAAATATACCACATTTT
>JAVTVY010039633.1:0-19735 GCA_036873755.1 Hanleya hanleyi | reverse complement strand
GATTCGCCGGGAGTTGAATCGTGAAAGTGCGGCCCAAGTTTGAGCTCCATTCATTCCGCCTACACCATTACCACAAGAAACCGTGATTATGTGAAAACAAGAGCTTAATCGGCACTATGGACCACGTCATTAAAAACAAAATGTAGAAGTCTTACTTGTTCACAGTGTGCCGACGGAAGGGATGCGACAGTGTACAGTCTTCAGTAGAGCTGCGAAAATGTTTTTTCTTGCTTCGATGGAATCGCTAAGCCAGGTAAAGTTGTTGGTTTTAAGAAAGGCCTCCCTTTTCTACAATATTTTCCATCTCGCCCATATGGATCATCATAAGTAAACGTAAACAATTTCTCGCGATCCATGTCCAGGTCAATATAAGAATCATTTCCCAGTTTTCGTATAAAAGTAGTGTAAAAGGGGGCCCTACACCAAAGCGGCGCTGACGTCACGCATACTGAAATAGATCGGCTAAATATACAACGTATCATAGAACGTGTCATAAGTTAATTATGTCGGCTAAATATAATACGCGATAGCCCGAGAACACGGTTTGACAAGGGACTACAGTAATGGGAAGCAGTGAAATTCCTGCGTAAAAATGTGGCTCAAAAAGTGCGACTGATCGCGGAGTGACGTCACTTTCGGTGACGTCACATCCGGCCAAAGGTCACATCCGGGTCAAAGGTAACTTGTGGTGACATCTGGTCACGTGAACAAGAGTGACCCCCCCTACATAGAAGACTCTAGTGACTGAATCTCATGCAATGTTTAACCTAATGGGAAACCCACACATGGAAATTTCCGGTATGGGTTGCGGCATCTTGTTTTTCTCGTCTCGAGCTGTAGAACACGATGGGAGGGGTCGCGAAGCCATTGGTTGAATTTTGTGAACAAGTCACTGCGCGCATGTGCATTGGGCATGTAGCGCTGGGGTGGACGTTTTGGGGTCTAGGGGGACCCCTAGTGGTCTGATTGGGTCGTATGCTGTCTTATTTTGAAGCTGTCGTGGAGAAGCATCCGACTAAATGGCGCACAACTTTTGTGGGGTGGAACTGACGTCATTTTGCACATGCGCAGTAGAAAAAGAGTATGGGAATGGAGGTTTTGAGGTCGAGGTGAAATCATAATGGTCCGATTGGATCGTATGAGGTGTCATCGTGAAGCATTTGTGGTGATCCTTCCAACTGGACTAGTGCGTCGTCCGTTTTCAACATTCTACGCATGCGCAGACGGAATTGTGGGAAACGGGTATGAGAAGGGGTGTTTTTAGGGTCGAGGTGGATCCATAATGGGTCGGATCGTGGAAGGTATCAGGGATCCCTATATGTACAGACACAGCCACCACCGGTCGGTGACACCACCACCACCGGGCGTTGACGACCGATGGTGGTGCCACCACCGGGCGGTGACACCACCACCACGGGGAGTTGACACCCGTCAACGCCCGGTGGTGGTGGCCTGCCGAGAGAGGTGGGATGGCTTAATGGGTGTATGTAAATTTAGGATTGGTTTTGAACATGTAAAGGCGGAAGATCAACACGTTCATAAGTGTTCATATAGTTTATTATTCTCTCCAGTACATCATACCCACGCTCGGGGAGCCGCGTTGGGTATGTTTACAACTCAAGTATGCTCTTGTCCAATCGGAAGCCGTCCTTTGAGAAAGTTAAATCGCTGTTCGCTGTAACAGCATCGTCGGGCAGGCCAGGATACTGTTCATGGTATGAAGGGAAGTAGTAGGTAAACCGCAAATTCCTTAGGATTGACCTACTTATTTGTTCCCCCGGGTAAAATTTGTGGAGCATGTGTGGATCTCTCGTCCAATCAGAAGCGAGTATTTCAAATTGACCAAAAAGCTACCTCCAGCACAGGAGAGTTCCAATTTTTCCAGGTCAAAAATAGTTCCATGTATTCATCCGCGGTGATGCGGTCTGCTTCCGCGGAGAAAAAGTAGTCCCTAGATAAAATGGTCCGATGGGGTCGAGTGAGGTATCAAAGTGAAGCTTAGGTGAAGGGGCATCTAATGGGCTGGGTGTGGGGTTGAAATATCGGCCTCCTGCGCATGCGCGGTGGCCGAAGGGTATGAAAATAGCCTTTTTGGATCTAGGGGAGCCCCTAATGGTCCAATGGGGTCGAGTGAGGTATCAATGTGAAGCATTCATGAAGGGGCATCTAATGGGCTGGGTGTGGGGTTGAAATATCGGCATTCTGCGCATGCGCGGTGGCCGAAGGGTATGAAAATAGCCGTTTTGGAGCTAGGGGAGCCCCTAATGGTCCAATGGGGTCGAGTGAGGTATCAAAGTGAAGCGTTCGTGAAGGGGCATCGAATGGGCTGGGTGTGGGGTTGAAATATCGGCATTCTGCGCATGCGCGGTGACCCAAGGGTATGAAAATAGCCGTTTTGGAGCTAGGGGAGCTACTAATGGTACAATGGGGTCGAGTGAGGTATCAATGTGAAGCCTAGGTGAAGGGGTATTTTATGGGTGGGTGGGTGCATGTAAAAATTTTCCTGAAAAAAAAATACGGAACACGGACTTTATCGAAAAACCTGGGAAAATGCCTATATGGGGTATGGGGGGTATATAGGTCGCCGGGCTTAACGGGGCTCGCCTATCAATAGAGTTATCTCCCCTAGTTCCAGGGTGGGTGTATGTAAAATTTTTCCTGAAAAAATACGGAATACGGACTTTATTCTAAATTACGGGAAAATGCCTATATGGGGTATGGGAGGTATAGGATCAATGTTTGTCCCCCTGGGAAACTTACTTCTCGACATTTGCGGTATGGGTTGTGGGGTCGCGTTTTCTTAGTCTCGTCATTTAGAACATGATAGGAAGTGTCCCGGCACGAATCGGTGAAATTTTTGAAAAAAGTCACCGAGCCCCATATAGGCCCATACTGGGAGTATTAGGATCGATGTTTGTCCCCCTGGGAAACGTACTTCTATACATTTGCGGTAGGGTTGTGTGGTCTCGTTTTACTCGTCTCGTCATTTAGAACATGATAGGAAGTGTCCCGGCACGAATCGGTGAAATTTTTGAAAAAGTACGATATAGCCCCATATAGACATATATATATAAATATATATTCCCATACTGGGGTATAGGTTCAATGTTTATCCTACTGGGAAACCCACTTATATACATTTGCGGTAGGGTTGTGGGGTCTCGTTTTTCACGTCTCGTCATGTAGAACATGATAGGAAGTGTTGCGGAGCGAATCGGTGAAATTTTTGAAAAAAGTCACCAAGGCCTGGGTAGGCCCATAGGCCTATACTGCATGGCTATGGGTGTATAGGGCCATACGGGGTGGACATGTTGGAGTCTAGGTGAGTCCCTAATGGTCCAATGGGGTCGAGTGAGGTCTTATTTTGAAGCTCTCGTAGAGGAGCACTTGACTACACTAATGGTTCGTCCGTGTTCAATAGTCTGCGCATGCGCAGTCTGGCCCGTAGTATAGAAACCAGGCATTTTGGGTGCTATGTAGGGGTGTTTTTGGGGTAGAGATGGGCTATTCACGGTTCGAATGGGTCGTGTGAGGTGTCCAAGTGAAGCTTGTGTGGGGTAGAGTCAGAATGGTGTGTTTTTGAATGCAAGTCGCGTTAATCTGCGCATGCGCAGTTGGTTGTAGTAAGTAAAGTGGCCATTTTGGGGCAGTACATGAAGGTATTTGGGGTCGAGATGGACTATTCACGGTTCGAATGCGTCGTGTGAGGTGTCATCTTGTAGCTCTCGGGGTGTACATTCCGATTTAAGGGCTGTTCACGTCATCTGTGACGTCATCGGTGACGTCATCGGTACGAGTAGTAGCGAAAGTGGCCATTTTCGGGCAGTACATGAAGGTATTTGGGGTCGAGAGGGGCTATTCACGGTTCAAATGCGTCGTGTGAGGTGTCATCTTGTAGCTCTCGGGGTGTACATTCCGATTTGAGGGGTGTCCGCGTCATCGGTGACGTCATCGGTACGAGTAGTAGCGAAAGTGGCCATTTTCGGGCAGCACATGAAGGTATTTGGGGTCGAGATGGGCTATTCACGGTTCGAATGCGTCCTGGAAGGTGTCATCTTGTAGTTCTCGGGGTGTACATTCCGATTTAAGGGATGTCCGCGTCATCTGTGACGTCATCAGTGACGTCATCAGTACGAGTAGTAGCGAAAGGGAGCATTTTGGATGCTATGTAGGGGTGTGTTTGGGGTAGAGATGGACTATTCACGGTTCGAATGGGTCGTGTGAGGTGTCAAAGTGAAGCTTGTGTGGGGTAGAGTCAGAATGGTGTGTTTTGAATGCATGTCGCGTTAATCTGCGCATGCGCAGTTGGTTGTAGTAAGTAAAGTGGCCATTTTGGGGCAGTGAAGGAAGGTATTTGGGTCGAGATGGGCTATTCACGGTTCGAATGCGTCCTGGAAGGTGTCATTTTGTAGTTCTCGGGGTGTAGACCCTGATTTGAGGGATGTTCCCGTCATCTGTGCCGTCATCGATGACGTCATCAGTAGGAGTAATAGCCAAAGTGTGCATTTTGGGGCAGTACAGGAAGGTATTTGGTGTAGAGATGGACCATCCCTTATCCGATTGTGTCGTGGGAGGTGTCATTTTGTAGCTCTCGGGGTGTAGACCCCGATTTTGGGGGCTGTTCACAGCATCTGTGACGTCATTGGTGACGTCATCAGTACGAGTAGTAACGCATGTCGCGTCAATATGCGCATGCGCAGTCTGGCCGTAGTAGAGAAATCAGGCATTTTGGGGGGTATGTTGGTGTGTGTTTGGGGTAGAGATGGACCCCTATGGGTCCGAATGGGGTAGAGATGGACCCCTATGGGTCCGAATGGGTCGTGGAAGGTGTCAAAGTGAAGCTTGTGTGGGTTAGAGTCAGAATGGTGTGTTTTTAAGTGCAAGTCGCGTCAATCTGCGCATGCGCAGTTGGTTGTAGTAAGTAAAGTGGCCATTTTGGGGAAGTACATGAAGGTATTTGGGGTCGAGATGGGCTATTCACGGTTCGAATGCGTCCTGGAAGGTGTCATTTTGTAGTTCTCGGGGTGTAGATCCTGATTTGAGGGATGTTCCCGTCATCTGTGACGTCATCGATGACGTCATCAGTAGGAGTAATAGCCAAAGTGTGCATTTTGGGGCAGTACAGGAAGGTATTTGGTGTAGAGATGGACCATCCCTTATCCGATTGTGTCGTGGGAGGTGTCATTTTGTAGCTCTCGGGGTGTAGACCCCGATTTGGGGGCTGTTCACAGCATCTGTGACGTCATTGGTGACGTCATCAGTACGAGTAGTAGCGAAAGTGTGCATTTTGGAGCAGTGCAGGAAGGTATTTGGGGTAGGGATGCTCTATTCTCAGTCCGAATGCGTCGTGGGAGGTGTCATCTTGTAGTTTTCGGCGTGCAGACCCCGATTTGAGGACTGTCCACAGCATCTGTGACGTCATTGGTGACGTCATCAGTAGGAATAGTAGCGAAAGTGAGCCTTTTGGGGGTAGTGAAGGATGTTATTTGGTGTAGAGATGGACCATCTGCGGTGCGAATGCGTCATGGGAGGTGTCATCTTGTAGCAACGCCCACCAACACCATTCTTAATGCTTCAACGCCCTGGTGAAATAGCTCAGAATCTCTGATATTCCATGGAATTGTCACTAATTCTTCGAAATGCAGTGATGCCCGTCAACGCCCGTCGTTACACCTTAACATTCTAACATAACGCCGTGATATAGTCCGGAGAGAGAACAACAACAGCAACAACAACAAGGATGACACATGAGAGAACAACAACAACAAGAAGTTGTTTTCATATAGTTTATTCTCCCCAATGTTACATCATACCCACGCTGGGGGAGCCGCGTTGGGTATATTTACAATTCAAGAAGATTTTTGTCCAATCAGAGGCCACCATTTGCAAGTTTCATATTCGTTCCTGTCCGTTAGATGTATTCTCGGCTACTCTTGTCCAATCAGAAGTCGCCATTTCAGAAAGTTCCATCTTCGGCCATGTTCGCTCTGAACCGTTTGTTCTAAACGTCATCGGGCAGGCCAGGATACCGTTGAGGCCACATATCCTCACATAGTTGTTTGTGCATTCTGAGTATCTATCAGTGCATGGGTGAATACTTTCATCCGATGGGGATGGTGGTCAGTTTAACCACGAAGAACGTAACATTGGTCACCCTCTCCACTTGCCATTTTGTGTTGGGGTGTTGTTGTTGGGCCCATTCCAAACTATCCACGCTGTCCAGTTCCTTCAGCATCGTCTCCAGTGACGCACGATGGATAATGGTGAAAGGCTGGTCAAACACCCGGGTATTATTGCTGGGATAAAAGTAACGGAGCTGGTCTGTCTCTTTATGGCGAAGAATGTATCCAAAAGTGAGATTTAACTTGAAGGCTGTATCTTGGTCGTTGAAGATGGCTTCCACGTAGCTACGTAGACGGATGTTTTCTTCCAACCGGAAATTATATAAGTCCAATATCGGGCGATGCCGATGAAAACAGTGTCGGATCATGTACCAATGGCGTCGATACATCTCACGCACTGGATGATCTTCGGGTAAGAGATCGCTGGGAACATCCACCGCATCTTCCAGAAAAGGTTCGATGTTGTCAGGCGTATGACGCGAAACCGTAACGGTGGAGTCCGGCTGGAAATCCAGGCTCTTCTGAACTGTGGGTACAGGCGGGCTCTCCGTCATCGCATCACCCGTGGCGTTCGTCTCCCCGGGCTTATCTTCACTGGGTCTGACCTTTTGCGGCTCCTCTTCAGTAGGAAGTTGTCGCCCAAATCGTAGAGACGGGACATGAATCAAACGCTGATGCCGTCTTAACTGACTGCGTCGTTTGAAGAGTTGACCACATTCATAACATTGTTCCTTCGCACCCTCGTGGAGTGAGCGTTCGTGGCGCAGTAAAGCATCTTCCCGATTAAATGACCGTGCGCAGGTTATACAAGTATGTCGTGCACCGTTGTGGGCGGAGGCCTCGTGGCGTCGTAAATTGTTTAGACGAGTAAATGACTTCTGGCAAGTTGTGCAAGTGAACATCTTGGTGGTGGACAGAGTGTCTGATGAAACGGCAAGGCCGCTTCCCTTTTATAGCACGCTAGCTGTTGATCTATTTTTAGCACACTCAGTTCAACTACCTACCGGATGTAGGCTGTTTCTAATCGTCATCGGGCAGGCCAGGATACCGTTGAGGAAACATATCCTCAGATAATTGTTTATGCATTCTGAGTATCTTTCAGTGCATGGGTGAATACTTTCAGCCGATTGGGGTGGTGGGTCAGTTTAACCACGAAGAACGTAACATTAGTGACCCTCTCCACTATCCATTTGGTGTTGGGACGCTGTTCATAGGCCCATTCCAAGGGATCCACAGTGTCCAGTTGGGCCAGCATCGTCTCTAGCGACGCCCGATTGGTGATTGTGAAAGGATGGTCGTACACTGGGTTGATGGCACTGGAATAGAAATAGCACAATTCGCGCGTCATCTTATGGCATAAGATGTAGCCAAATGCTACATTTAATGTGAAGGACGTAGGTTGATCATTGAAGATGGCTTCCACGTAGCTGCGTAGACGGGCGAGGTCGGTCAGTCGGAAATTGTGCAAGTCCAATATAGGGCGATGACGGTGGAAGCAGTGTCGGATCATGGGCCAATGGCGTCGATATATCTCACTCACTGGATGATCTTCGGATAAGAGATCGCTCGGAACATCCACCGCATCTTTCAGAAAATGTTCGTTGTTGTCAGGCGTATGACTGAAAACAGTAATGCTAGGAACCGGCTGGATATCTAGGCTCTTCTGAGCTGTGGGTATAGGCGGGCTCTCCGCGATCGCATCACCAGTGGCATTCTTCTCCCCGGGTTCATCTTGAGTGGATCTGTCCCTCCTGGGTGCCTCTTTAGTGGAAAGTTGTCCCTCATGCCATGGTGACGGACCATGAATCAAACGCTCATGCCGTTTTAACTGACTGGGTCGTCTGAAGAGTTGACCACATTCTTCGCATGGACGCTTGGGTGGCCCATGAATTGAACGTTCATGGCGCTGTAAATGATCTGGGCGCTGAAACGACAGTGTAGGCCTACACCGCGGTGGCAACCTTTACACCGCGCGCGCCGGGGTCAAAGGTCAGTTCCGGTCACGTGAACGGAAGCGAAAGTGACCTCACACGCATCAGACGCATTCACATCCGGGTACATCCGGGTTCTTGTACATCCGAGCTCTTGTCAATGACGTCCGCGCCTACATCCGGGATCTTGTCGCTGACGTCCAAGTTGAACTGATGGTGCTAAAAATAGATCAACAGCTAGCTTGCTATAAAAAGGAAACGGCCTGACCGTTTCATCAGACACTCTGTCAACCACCAAGATGTTCACTTGTACTACGTGCTCGAAATCGTTCACTCGCCGGCATGACTTGCGCCGCCATGAGGCTACCAAGCACGATGGAACCGCCCGGTATAGCTGTACGATATGTAGGCCTACACTGTCGTTTCAGCGCCCAGATCATTTACAGCGCCATGAACGTTCAATTCATGGGCCACCCAAGCGTCCATGCGAAGAATGTGGTCAACTCTTCAGACGACCCAGTCAGTTAAAACGGCATGAGCGTTTGATTCATGGTCCGTCACCATGGCATGAGGGACAACTTTCCACTAAAGAGGCACCCAGGAGGGACAGATCCACTGAAGATGAACCCGGGGAGAAGAATGCCACTGGTGATGCGATCACGGAGAGCCCGCCTATACCCACAGCTCAGAAGAGCCTAGATATCCAGCCGGTTCCTAGCATTACTGTTTTCAGTCATACGCCTGACAACAACGAACATTTTCTGGAAGATGCGGTGGATGTTCCCAGCGATCTCTTATCCGAAGATCATCCAGTGAGTGAGATATATCGACGCCATTGGTCCATGATCCGACACTGCTTCCACCGTCATCGCCCTATATTGGACTTGTACAATTTCCGACTGACCGACCTCGCCCGTCTACGCAGCTACGTGGAAGCCATCTTCAATGATCAACCTACGTCCTTCACATTAAATGTAGCATTTGGCTACATCTTATGCCATAAGATGACGCGCGAATTGTGCTATTTCTATTCCAGTGCCATCAACCCAGTGTACGACCATCCTTTCACAATCACCAATCGGGCGTCGCTAGAGACGATGCTGGCCCAACTGGACACTGTGGATCCCTTGGAATGGGCCTATGAACAGCGTCCCAACACCAAATGGATAGTGGAGAGGGTCACCAATGTTACGTTCTTCGTGGTTAAACTGACCCACCACCCCAATCGGCTGAAAGTATTCACCCATGCACTGAAAGATACTCAGAATGCATAAACAATTATCTGAGGATATGTTTCCTCAACGGTATCCTGGCCTGCCCGATGACGATTAGAAACAGCCTACATCCGGTAGGTAGTTGAACTGAGTGTGCTAAAAATAGATCAACAGCTAGCGTGCTATAAAAGGGAAGCGGCCTTGCCGTTTCATCAGACACTCTGTCCACCACCAAGATGTTCACTTGCACAACTTGCCAGAAGTCATTTACTCGTCTAAACAATTTACGACGCCACGAGGCCTCCGCCCACAACGGTGCACGACATACTTGTATAACCTGCGCACGGTCATTTAATCGGGAAGATGCTTTACTGCGCCACGAACGCTCACTCCACGAGGGCGCGAAGGAACAATGTAATGAATGTGGTCAACTCTTCAAACGACGCAGTCAGTTAAGACGGCATCAGCGTTTGATTCATGTCCCGTCTCTACGATTTGGGCGACAACTTCCTACTGAAGAGGAGCCGCAAAAGGTCAGACCCAGTGAAGATAAGCCCGGGGAGACGAACGCCACGGGTGATGCGATGACGGAGAGCCCGCCTGTACCCACAGTTCAGAAGAGCCTGGATTTCCAGCCGGACTCCACCGTTACGGTTTCGAGTCATACGCCTGACAACATCGAACCTTTTCTGGAAGATGCGGTGGATGTTCCCAGCGATCTCTTACCCGAAGATCATCCAGTGCGTGAGATGTATCGACGCCATTGGTACATGATCCGACACTGTTTTCATCGGCATCGCCCGATATTGGACTTATATAATTTCCGGTTGGAAGAAAACATCCGTCTACGTAGCTACGTGGAAGCCATCTTCAACGACCAAGATACAGCCTTCAAGTTAAATCTCACTTTTGGATACATTCTTCGCCATAAAGAGACAGACCAGCTCCGTTACTTTTATCCCAGCAATAATACCCGGGTGTTTGACCAGCCTTTCACCATTATCCATCGTGCGTCACTGGAGACGATGCTGAAGGAACTGGACAGCGTGGATAGTTTGGAATGGGCCCAACAACAACGCCCCAACACAAAATGGCAAGTGGAGAGGGTGACCAATGTTACGTTTTCGTGGTTAAACTGACCACCATCCCCATCGGATGAAAGTATTCACCCATGCACTGATAGATACTCAGAATGCACAAACAACTATGTGAGGATATGTGGCCTCAACGGTATCCTGGCCTGCCCGATGACGATTAGAACAAACGGTTCAGAGCGAACATGGCCGAAGATGGAACTTTCTGAAATGGCGACTTCTGATTGGACAAGAGTAGCCGAGATACATCTAACGGACAGGAACGAATATGAAACTTGCAAATGGTGGCCTCTGATTGGACAAGAATCTTCTTGAATTGTAAATATACCCAACGCGGCTCCCCCAGCGTGGGTATGATGTAACATTGGGGAGAATAAACTATATGAAAACAACTTCTTGTTGTTGTTGTTCTCTCATGTGTCATCCTTGTTGTTGTTGCTGTTGTTGTTCTCTCTCCGGACTATATCACGGCGTTATGTTAGAGTGTTAAGGTGTAACGACGGGCGTTGACGGGCATCACTGCATTTCGAAGAATTAGTGACAATTCCATGGAATATCAGAGATTCTGAGCTATTTCACCAGGGCGTTGAAGCATTAAGAATGGTGTTGGTGGGCGTTGCTACAAGATGACACCTCCCATGACGCATTCGCACCGCAGATGGTCCATCTCTACACCAAATAACATCCTTCACTACCCCAAAAGGCTCACTTTCGCTACTATTCCTACTGATGACGTCACCAATGACGTCACAGATGCTGTGGACAGTCCTCAAATCGGGGTCTGCACGCCGAAAACTACAAGATGACACCTCCCACGATGCATTCGGACTGAGAATAGAGCATCCCTACCCCAAATACCTTCCTGCACTGCCCCAAAATGCACACTTTCGCTACTACGCGTGCTGATGACGTCACCAATGACGTCACAGATGCTGTGAACAGCCCCCCAAATCGGGGTCTACACCCCGAGAGCTACAAAATGACACCTCCCACGACACAATCGGATAAGGGATGGTCCATCTCTACACCAAATACCTTCCTGTACTGCCCCAAAATGCTCACTTTGGCTATTACTCCTACTGATGACGTCATCGATGACGTCACAGATGACGGGAACATCCCTCAAATCAGGGTCTACACCCCGAGAACTACAAAATGACACCTTCCAGGACGCATTCGAACCGTGAATAGCCCATCTCGACCCCAAATACCTTCATGTACTGCCCCAAAATGGCCACTTTACTTACTACAACCAACTGCGCATGCGCAGATTGAGGCGACTTGCACTTAAAAACACACCATTCTGACTCTAACCCACACAAGCTTCACTTTGACACCTTCCACGACCCATTCGAACCGTGAATAGTCCATCTCTACCCCAAACACACCCCTACATAGCACCCAAAATGCCCCCTTTCGCTACTACTCGTACTGATGACGTCACTGATGACGTCACAGATGACGCGGACATCCCTTAAATCGGAATGTACACCCCGAGAACTATAAGATGACACCTTCCAGGACGCATTCGAATCGTGAATAGCCCATCTCGACCCCAAATACCTTCATGTACTGCCCGAAAATGGCCACTTTCGCTACTACTCGTACCGATGACGTCATCGATGACGTCACAGATGACGGGAACATCCCTCAAATCGGAATGTACACCCCGAGAACTGCAAGATGACACCTTCCAGGACGCATTCGAACCGTGAATAGCCCATCTCGACCCCAAATACCTTCATGTACTGCCCCAAAATGGCCACTTTACTTACTACAACCAACTGCGCATGCGCAGATTGACACGACTTGCACTTTAAAACACGCCATCCTGACTCTAACCCACACAAGCTTCACTTTGACACCTTCCACGACCCATTCGGACCCATAGGGGTCCATCTCTACCCCAAACACACACCCACATACCCCCCAAAATGCCGGATTTCTCTACTACGGCCAGACTGCGCATGCGCATATTGACGCGACATGCGTTTAGAAACACGCCATTCTGACTCTACCCCACACAAGCTTCACATTGATACCTCACACGACCCATTCGAACCGTGAATAGCCCATCTCTAACCCAAACACACACCCACATACCCCCCAAAATGCCTGGTTTCTATACTACGGGCCAGGCTGCGCATGCGCAGACTATTGAATACGGACGAACCATTAGTGTAGTCAAGTGCTCCTCCACGTGAGCTTCAAAATAAGACCTCACTCGACCCCATTGGACCACCAGGGACTCACCTAGACTCCAACACGTCCACCCCGTATGGCCCTATACACCCATAGCCATGCAGTATAGGCCTATGGGCCTACCCAGGCCTTGGTGACTTTTTTCAAAAATTTCACAGATTCGCTCCGCAACACTTCCTATCATGTTCTACATGACGAGACGTGAAAAACGAGACCCCACAACCCTACCGCAAATGTATAGAAGTGAGTTTCCCAGTAGGATAAACATTGAACCTATACCCCAGTATGGGAATATATATTTATATATATATATGTCTATATGGGGCTATATCGTACTTTTTCAAAAATTTCACCGATTCGCTCCGCAACACTTCCTATCATGTTCTACATGACGAGACGAGTAAAACGAGACCCCACAACCGCAAATGTATAGAAGTACGTTTCCCAGGGGGACAAACATCGGTCCTATACCCCAGTATGGGACTATATGAGGCTATATCGTACTTTTTCAAAAATTTCACCGATTCGCTCCGGGACACTTCTTATCATGTTTGTCTTGACGAGACTAAGAAAACGAGACCCCACAACCTATACCGCAAATGTCGAGAAGTAGGTTTCCCAGGATGGTCCTATACCTCCCATACCCCATATAGGCATTTTCCCGTAATTTAGAATAAAGTCCGTGTTCCGTATTTTTTCAGGAAAATTTTTACATACACCCACCCTGGAACTAGGGGGAGATAACCCCCCCATACCCCATATAGGCATTTTCCCAGGTTTTTCGATAAAGTCCGTTTTCCGGGGTTTTTTCAGGAAAATTTTTACATGCACCCACCCAGCCATAAAATACCCCTTCACCTAGGCTTCACTTTGATACCTCATACAACTCCATCGGACCATTAGGGGCTCCCCTAGATACCAAAACGTCTATTTCCATACCCTTGGGCCACCGCGCATGCGCAGAATGCCGATATTTCAACCCCACACCCAGCCCATCAGATGCCCCTTCACGAATGCTTCACTTTGATACCTCATAGAACTCCATCGGCCCATTAGGGGCTCCCCTAGCTCCAAAACGGCTATTTTCATACCCTTCGGCCACCGCGCATGCGCAGAAGGCCGATAGTTCAACCCACACCCAACCCATTAGATGCCCCTTCACATAAGCTTCACTTTGATACCTCACTCGACCCCATCGGACCATTTTATCTAGGGACTACTTTTTTCTCCGCGGAAGCAGACCGCATCACCACCAAAACCGCATCACCGCGGATGAATACATGGAACTATTTTTGACCTGGAAAAATTGGAACTCTCCTGTGCTGGAGGTAGCTTTTCTGGTCAATTTGAAATACTCGCTTCTGATTGGACGAGAGCTCTGTGACGGATTTGAAATACTCGCTTCTGATTGGACGAGAGCTCCACACATGCTCCACAAATTCATCTCATTTGCATAAATAAGACCCAATTTAACTTTTATATACTACTTACCGGGCAGCCAGACTCCAGAACAGAGAAAACTTGATATCTAAAACGTGATCTCTGACGAATTTATCACTACGTCGCCCTCTCTGCATTGGTAGTCTTGATTCCGATTGGCTCGTGGAGGAAATTGACCTGACCGACCATGAAGAGTAATAGGCAGGCTAGGAGCAGTTTGAACGCCACGTGTTTTAGATCTCCATAGTGATCAAATGAACAGTCAGAATCACAAGCGTGAATAAGATACATTAAACTCTAGAAAATGACTTGGAAATTCGTTTGGATTGAATAATATTGTCAGTGATTGGTTTAGAAATAGTACATCATGACGTTTTGCTGCCATCACTGAAAACTGGAGGTTCGTTTGTGGACCACGGCTGAAAAATGAATGTCGGATCTGCCTATCTTCTAATCTAAGCCTTTCTTTTCCTAACTCCAGCTTTCCAGTGCCTGTATCTTTGCCTGAAAGTGTCTATATCTTGACTGTCTTCACTAAATACATCTATATCTGACCGAGAAATCTCTTCAGTTTCGTCATCTTCTAGACATAAATCCCCCCACCCTCATTGTCTGCATTAGCTCATTCTTTCAAGTCACGTGATTTCATGGCCAAGGCTACTTGATTGTGGTGCATGGGAACTATCCTTAACCTTCTTTCTCATACTGGCTCATAAAGTTGAGCTGGCTAATGATTCATTAATGGTAGACAGGTGGTCTCTATCTACAACTGTATTCAGATCGAATCTCTAATGAATATTCCTATAAATAATCACTATCTGTGCCAATAAATGTTCAAAATCCTGTTTACAAATCACAAGCAACACGCTTCTATCTCTGACGAGCCCCCAATGGGAAACTTGCGCAATACCAACTGCTTAATCAGATTATATGATTGCCACTTCCTGTTTGTCGATTTTGGCTCAGTTAACCAATCAACTGAGAGAACTAACACTTCCGGTTTATCTACTGTTTCTGTTGTGCAAGACTCCCATTATTATGAATCGAAAATAAGAAATTGGAGCGATATGCAGGAGGTGAGGAAAAATGACGACGTCTGGCGTCTGAAAGCAACCATATGACTCTACAGGAAAGCATCCTTCAGCACTAACGTTCAGACCCGAGAATACGGTGGATTCTCGGACGAAGCCTTAGTATCTCAGCCGCACTTTTATTGTGGTTGTTCATGTGGAGACTATGGAGTATTCACACGTCCTCTAGCACCAGCTTAAGCGGAATTAGATACACCAGCTCGGGAGCTGTGATGACAGTTGACAGATCAGCTCAAACAATTCATCTGATGTTAATGGATGAGCATCGTGGGCGTGGGATAACCTGGTAAATGCAAGAATACCCAGAGAAACTAACCTGTAATGCCCGACTTCGCACGGCTTAATTTTCCCACCGAAACAATAAGCATACATATATTTGCCGAGTGGCATGTACAGAGGGCGGGCCTCGGGGACTAACAGTCTACCAGCAGAATCCTGTCTTATACAGGTAATAAATTGGAGCGATATGAAAAAGGTGGGGAAAATTGACGACTGTCTGGCTACTAAAAACCAATCATGTGACTCTACAGGAAAGCATTTCTCGGCACGTAACATTCAGACCCGAGAATACGGTGCATTCTCATGACGTGACTTCCAGTAAAAACCGCCCCAACCATAGTCTACACAACGATCGCTTTAAGACACCATGTACGACACAGCAAGACCCATGGTGACCCCTGGAGCACCCAAACAATTCATGCGCAGCTCAAAAATGCCCCTTTCTCTACTACTCAACGGGTACTAATGCGCACCCATGACGTCAATTTTAATAAAAACCCAGTCCCAGTCGTAGTATAAACTCCAGGAGCTTCAAGGCGAGACCTTGCATAGTTCATTGAGACGTAAGATGGCTCATCTATCACCCAAACACGCCTCTGCCAACCCCTAAATTCCATCTTTCTCTGTTATTGATCGACTGCGCATTCACACCATGTCGCTTCCGGTACAAAAAAAACAACAAAAAAAACAACAAAACAAATCCCACCCCCGTCTTAGTCTACTCCATGAGAGCTTCAAAAGGACACCCTACGCGATCCAGTTGGACCAAGTATGGCCCCCTATCGCCCAAAACGACCACAACAGGCGTCCCTAGCTACAGCGCATATGCGCGCCTGACTGACTGCACAAGCGTGCGATAGCGTCACCATGTGGGCCAGATACGACCCATATAGACCCATTTGACTGGGTGTAATGTCCGATTTCCCTAAAAAGAATTTTTGCATCACTCGCCAGTCACGTGACCAGAAGTGACCTCGAGCCGTTAGTGACCTCGAACCGAAAATGACCCCGGTTCGACCTAAAAGTCAAAGGTCAAAGTTCACACATCTCACATCTGCAACTCACATTCCACCCTGTCGATTCCACCTCATCAAGACATTCGTGATTTCTTTACCACTCCGCTGCAAGAACTCATCAAACCCAGACCTCGAAAACGAGATTGACAAAGACTGATATTGGGGTTGGTCCTGAACATCAGTCGGAAGGGTTCAAGGAGAATAACAATAAATGACATCAACTACATCGTATATATGGACGAACAGTCACCACCGGTAACATACTTGTAATCTGATACCATGAACCAGTTTGAAAGAAATCTGGCACGGATTGACTGGACTGTACGGCTGCTTCCATTTGGGAGAGCAAGAATTTTCTTTTGGGTAATATAATCATGATAATGCTAATGGTAATAATCTAAATTGGTTGGATATCATCACAGATGACTATAATATGCCCGATGCTGAACTATTAATTTGCCATCTACGATTATGAGCCAATCATTAGGAATACAAATGCTCCCACCACCATGGCATTGTTGTATGCTAGGTGTTCCTTGGATTTCCGGATGGTCGTGCACGAATCAATAATCTACCAATTGAATATATGAGGAAATTAATGCTTTACCATGAACTGGGTTAACACTATTTCGCCACCCGAGGGTAACTTCGCCATTACGTTGACCATGACTAATGTTTCTATGTCCTGGTCCAATAGTGGCCGAATTGCGCCCCCCCCCCCCCCACGCACACACACCAAGGCCAGCACATAGGGCTAAGGAGTGAGGTATCACAATATGATGATCGTATGCTATGCATCATGTGTTGTGTCCTCAAATTTCGTCACACAAACCTGTTCAGTGATGCTGAACTATCGTTTTGCTATCTACTAGTATGTTTATGAACAAATGCATCATCCAGCTTCCACCACCCTGGTCATCAAGTATCCATTGGATTTCTGAATGATAAACTGTCCTTCGATGCACAAACCATTCTACCTTCAATATACAAGCTCTCTTTAAGAGCTAGGTATCTTTTGTTTTTAAAAAGTGGTATACAGTATCTATCAAAAATATTTTGGTAGAATTTTATTAGGCCTACATTCTTCTGAGGACTAGCTCTAGATCTAATTTAGAAATGCATATACTGGTCAGTGGAAAACAATTTGTTGCAATTTGTTCTCGGAATTTGTTATGAATTCATTTAAGGGGGATTGACGTTTTGAAGGGGGTTTATAGGCTACCCGAAAATCTGATTAATCAAATTTTCCCACCCCATGTCAGTCTTTTTGACGATTTCTTTCCAATGGTTTAGAGAAAGGTCATGCGAATTCTCCCACTTGTCAATCTCGACACAAGGAACATATACCGGTACTGAAAAGAAGAAGAAGCAAAAAAAATAATAAATAAATAAATAAATAAATAAATAAAAGAAATATATAAAAAAAATAACTAAAAATAACTAAAAATACTCTCATATTTACATTTATTTTGTATGTAATTTTAGTCAGTAGGAATGTCAATCGGGCTTAACCCAGTTAAGTAGAATGCTGCGTCATTTAAAGAACGGAGAGTCGATTAATGTTTGTCAAATGAGTAGAATATGACAATTTAGTTGTACATCAAGCGTGGGACCCACATTAACGCAGTAAAGGTGAGAATTGCGATGTGTTTGGTGTTTTATTTTAAGGAACGGCGCAGCACACACGGAAGTGACTGCTTCGCAAAATCCATGTTGTTAAATGTGATGGTATGATGGAAATATGTAGAATCTTCAAATGTAGAATTGGCCATATATCCTGCCAGAATGTTCATGTGATAGCATAATATAATTGTTGGAGGAATAATCATGACCTTGCAGATGTAGAATCTACAAAATGTCGAACAATATTACGCAATCACTAATATTCCCATGGATGTAGTCCATTAATCAAATCATTTTCAATATTAATTTTTTCATTTCATAATCCTTTATTTTTCAGGGAATGTGACTGTATATTGGGCTATGATCAGTACGTTCAAAATAAATGTAAACCTGAAATTAATTTAAAAAAAAATCATTTTCTTTCTTTCAATATCTTCCTCGAGTCAAGATTGACAAGTGGCTGGATTTCCATGACCATACTTCATGCCACTGGGAAGAAATCCCCAAAGACGAAAATTTAAAACGTCAGCTAGATTGCCTGGACTATATTCGTAATTAATATTTCACATAATGTTTCCATTTTGCCATATTTTTCTCAAATAATCAGTTGATCAGATACCGAAACGTAAACTTTTCCATACATTTATTGATCTTTACTGATCAGTCATGCAGAGGTCAATCCCATTTGTTAGGTGAAAATGACGTCACGACCACCTGACCCTGGCGTCATTTCCACCGGCCGCCATGTTGATATTGATAACAACGCACGGATAACTAAACCAGGAAAACATCAGGAGAAAACCCTAGAACGGAGAGTCAAATGTTTGTCAAAATGAGTAGAATATGAATATTTAGTTGTACATCGAGTGTGGGACCCACAACAACGCAGTAAAGGTGAGAACTGCTGTGTGTTTTGTGTTTTATTTTAGGCAACTAACTGCGCAGCGCAGCTCCACACATGACAGTGACAGCTCCACAAAATCCATGGCATGGTGAATGGCATGATGGAACTGTGCTCTGGTCATTTGCCCATTGGCCATATGTCCTGCCAGAATGTGATAGCAGGATATGATTTTTGGACTGTCTTTCAGGAATCATCATGACATTACGAATGTATAATTATTAGGTTAGATCTAGTATAATTAGCAAGTTTTTTTTGATAAAAACTGATCAATTTTGTTTCAGAAATCAGATGTCTTTTCTTGTCCTGAAGTTTTGACACCCACATGGTCTCATTGTTTAGGAAATTAGTAAGTCATATAGAAAGGAGTGATGCATAAATTTTTCGAAACCTAGCGTTTTCCTTAGTGGATCACATCCGTCAGTTACTGATCAGTTTTGACAGTTTTAGATCACACTATGTGAAGTTGGTACTTGGTTTTAGTATGGTACTACGAAATAAATTTTTTCCGGGTCTCAACATAACCTCTCTTTTTCATCTTAGCTTGCTAAGGGTATTTCACATTTCACTTAACACTACTCTTAGCTCATTGACTTCATTCTTCGTGTATTTCGCCCGATGTCATCTTCCCTAAGCGTCAATTCACATGTCCGCTCCATTGAAAGACCCAATGAAAATATCTGTATTTAAATATATATTTTGACCTGGGAATTTCAGACACCAGACATGTCAGTTTCACTTGAGTGCACGAGGCGCAAGACTGGGATTCTATAATGTGAGATCAAACCGAAGTTGTGCAAATTAGCTATTCTATTTCTCACT
>JAVTVY010039632.1:0-18545 GCA_036873755.1 Hanleya hanleyi | reverse complement strand
TCCGCGCCTACATCCGGGTTCTTGTCGCTGACGTCCAAGTTGAACTGATGGTGCTAAAAATAGATCAACAGCTAGCTTGCTATGAAAAGGAAACGGCCTGACCGTTTCATCAGACACTCTGTCAACCACCAAGATGTTCACTTGTACTACGTGCTCGAAATCGTTCACTCGCCGGCACGACTTGCGCCGCCATGAGGCTACCAAGCACGATGGAATCGCCCGGTATAGCTGTACGATATGTAGGCCTACACTGTCGTTTCAGCGCCCAGATCATTTACAGCGCCATGAACGTTCAATTCATGGGCCACCCAAGCGTCCATGCGAAGAATGTGGTCAACTCTTCAGACGACCCAGTCAGTCAAAACGGCATGAGCGTTAAAACGGCATGAGCGTTTGATTCATGGTCCGTCACCATGGCATGAGAGACAACTTTCCACTAAAGAGGCACCCAGGAGGGACAGATCCACTGAAGATGAACCCGGGGAGAAGAATGCCACTGGTGATGCGATCGCGGACAGCCCGCATATACCCACAGCTCAGAAGAGCCTAGATATCCAGCCGGTTCTTAGCATTACTGTTTTCAGTCATACGCCTGACAACAACGAACATTTTCTGGAAGATGCGGTGGATGTTCCCAGCGATCTCTTATCCGAAGATCATCCAGTGAGTGAGATATATCGACGCCATTGGCCCATGATCCGACACTGCTTCCACCGTCATCGCCTTATATTGGACTTGTACAATTTCCGACTGACCGACCTCGCCCGTCTACGCAGCTACGTGGAAGCCATCTTCAATGACCAACCTACGTCCTTCACATTAAAAGTAGCATTTGGCTACATCTTATGCCATAAGATGACGTGCGAATTGTGCTATTTCTATTCCAGTGCCATCAACCCAGTGTACGACCATCCTTTCACAATCACCAATCGGGCGTCGTTAGAGACGATGCTGGCCCAACTGGACACTGTGGATCCCTTGGAATAGGCCTATGAACAGCGTCCCAACACCAAATGGATAGTGGAGAGGGTCACCAATGTTACGTTCTTCGTGGTTAAACTGACCCACCACCCCCATCGGCTGAAAGTATTCACCCATGCACTGAAAGATACTCAGAATGCGCAAACAACTCTCTGAGGATATGTTTCCTCAATGGTATCCTCGCCTGCCCGATGACGATTAGAAACAGCCTACATCCGGTAGGTAGTTGAACTGAGTGTGCTAAAAATAGATCAACAGCTAGCGTGCTATAAAAGGGAAGCGGCCTTGCCGTTTCATCAGACACTCTGTCCACCACCAAAATGTTCACTTGCACAACTTGCCAGAAGTCATTTACTCGTCTAAACAATTTACGCCCCCACGAGGCCTCCGCCCACAACGGTGCACGACATACTTGCATAACCTGCGCACGGTCATTTAATCGAGAAGATGCTTTACTGCGCCACGAACGCTCAGTCCACGAGGGCGCGACGGAACAATGTAAGGATTGTGGTCAACTCTTCAAACGACGCAGTCAGTTAAGTCGGCATCAGCGTTTGATTCATGTCCCGTCTCTACGGTTTGGGCGACAACTTCCTACTGAAGAGGAGCCGCGAAAGGTCAGACCCAGTGAAGATAAGCCCGGGGAGACGAACGCCACGGGTGATGCGATGACGGAGAGCCCGCCTGTACCCACAGTTCAGAAGAGCCTGGATTTCCAGCCGGACCCCACCGCTACGGTTTCGAGTCATACGCCTGACAACATCGAACCTTTTCTTGAAGATGCGGTGGATGTTCCCAGCGATCTCTTACCCGAAGATCATCCAGTGCGTGAGATGTATCGACGCCATTGGTAACATGATCCGACACTGTTTTCATCGGCATCGCCCGATATTGGACTTATATAATTTCCGGTTGGAAGAAAACATCCGTCTACGTAGCTATGTGGAAGCCATCTTCAACGACCAAGATACAGCCTTCAAGTTAAATCTCACTTTTGGATACATTCTTCGCCATAAAGAGACAGACCAGCTCCGTTACTTTTATCCCAGCAATAATACCCGGATGTTTGACCAGCCTTTCACCATTATCCATCGTGCGTCGCTAGAGACGATGCTGGAGAACCTGGACAGCGTGGATCCCTTGGAATGGGTACGACAACAACGCCCCAACACCAAGTGGATAGTGGAGAGGGTGACCAATGTTACGTTCTTCGTGGTTAAACTGACCACCATCCCCATCGGATGAAAGTATTCACCCATGCACTGATGGATTCTCAGAATGCACAAACAACTATCTGAGGATATGTTGCCTCAACCGTATCCTGGCCTGCCCGACGGTGATTAGAATAAACGGTTCAGAGCGAACATGGCCGAAGATGGAACTTTCTGAAATGGAGACTTCTGATTGGACAAGAATACATCTAACGGACAGGAACGAATATGAAACATGCAGATGATGGCCTCTGATTGGACAAGAATCTTCTTGAATTGTAAATATACCCAACGCGGCTCCCCCCAGCGTGGGTATGATGCAACATTGGGGAGAATAAACTATATGAAAAAAAACTTCTTGTTGTTGTTGTTCTCTCATGTGTCATCCTTGTTGTTGTTGCTGTTGTTGTTCTCTCTCCGGTCTATATCATAGTGTTATGTTAGAGTGTTAAAGCGTAACGACGGGCGTCGAGGGCGTCACTGCATTTCGAAGAATCAGTGACAATTCCATGGAATATCAGAGCTTCTGAGCTATTTCACCAGGGCGTTGAAGCATTAAGAATGGTGTTGGTGGGCGTTGCTACAAGATGACACCTCCCATGACGCATTCGCACCGCAGATGGTCCATCTCTACACCAAATAACATCCTTCACTACCCCAAAAGGCTTACTTTCGCTACTACTCCTACTGATGACGTCACCAATGACGTCACAGATGCTGTGGATATCCATCAATTCGGAATGTACACCCCGAGAGCTACAACATGACACCTCCCAGGACGCATTCGGACCAAGGATGGTTCCTCTCTACTCCGAATACCTTCCTTCACTGCCCCAAAATGTCCCCTTTCGCTACTACTCGTACTGATGACGTCATCAATGACGTCACAGATGACGCGGACATCCCTTAAATCGGAATGTACACCCCGAGAACTACAAGATGACACCTTCCAGGACGCATTCGAACCGTGAATAGCCCATCTCGACCCCAAACTCACCCCCACGCACCCCAAAATGGCCACTTTCGCTACTACTCGTACCGATGACGTCACCGATGACGTCACAGATCACGGGAACATCCCTCAAATCGGTATGTACACCCCGAGAACTACATGATGACACCTTCCAGGACGCATTCGAACCTTGAATAGCCCATCTCGACCCCAAATACCTTCCTTCACTTCCCCAAAATGGCCACTTTACTTAACACAACCAACTGCGCATGCGCAGATTAACGCGACTTGCATTCAAAAACACACCATTCTGACTCTAACCCACACAAGCTTCACTTTGACACCTTCCACGACCCATTCGGACCCATAGGGGTCCATCTCTACCCCAAATACACACCCACATACCTCCCAAAATGCCTGACTTCTCTACTACGGCCAGACTGCGCATGCGCATATTGACGCGACATGCGTTTAGAAACACGCCATTCTGACTCTACCCCACACAAGCTTCACATTGATACCTCACACGACCCATTCGAACCGTGAATAGCCCATCTCTAACCCAAACACACACCTACATACCCCCCAAAATGCCTGGTTTCTCTACTACGGCCAGACTGCGCATGCGCAGACCATTAAACGCGGACGAACCATTAATGTAGTCAAGTGCTCCTCCACGAGAGCTTCAAAATAAGACCTCACTCGACCCCATTGGACCACAAGGGACTCACCTAGACCCCAACACGTCCACCCCGTATGGTCCTATACACCTATAGGGTGCAGTCTACAGAAGGGCCATGGCATCTGAAATTAAACAGTAGGCAGGTTCATTTTATGCTAAACAGCAACCGTGTTATTAGAGAACCCCCATAGAACTATATATTTTCTGAAAGAGTAGGCTCTTGTCATAAAGCCGAGACAGATGTAAGCCTTGTTGACGAAAATCAGGGTCCCCATAACCCATACTGAACTTGCTTCAAACTTCAGGAAAATCCTCTAAAATTGGTCCAAAATGGGTAATATTCCCCCTCCACCGAAGAAAAAACTTGACAATCGATTGTCCTGAAACTCACCGACAGTGTGCCCAGTCCAAGGGCCAACAAAAATTGGCAAAGAAAACAGGGTGTCGACCAGGCGGTTTTCAAGCTCAATTTTACACCGTAAAGTATGCCATGTGCTCGTAAGCTGAAAATGGCCCCAATTCACAGCCACACTTTCACACTTCCATCTGCATAGTGAGGCATGGGCCAATCCTACTGGCAAAATACCATGTACTGATTTGAAGCAAATCAACCAGTCAACTGAATGATATCACAAATATCAATAAACAAAAAGCCAACAAAAATTCTCATGGGGTCAAACCTGGTGGAATTTTAATTTCAAAGAATTTGAGGGGGACCAAAAATCCGCAACTGTGGACTAAGCCCTTTAAGTGAAGGGTACTTTTTGTGGATTTTTTTTATCTACTCCTTTCAATCTATGGGTCTGTACAAGTATAATGATATATGACACTCAATGGTTGAAAGTCATATTAAGATAAAACAGAGCGATACCTTTCCCCCTACCCCATTCATATTTTGACAGTTTTTGCGACGCCATTTTGTCAGGCTAGACCGCTATGTCAAATTTGAATATATCTGACTGAAAATTTTGCATTCAGTACTAATATTGTTTACAATTATGTTGAACACAATTCAAAACAATGATATTCACACCCAACACAGGACTGGAATTATGAAACCAGCACAGGGGCTTGGGCTAGAAGGGGGGAGGGGTGGATAACTCTTAACAGGGGAATATCTGTTACATTGTGTATAGTATAGTATTGTCAACTCCAATGCTGGTTTTATGGGGAGGGGGGGGGTAGGGCTGTTTTAATGGTCCCAGAGGAATTATTCTGTGACACTAAAACTTTTGAAAAATTCCTGGGACAATTGAACCCCCCTCCCTCCCCCCGATAAAACACCAACATGGATGTTGGCAATTCTACACACCTTTTAACAGATATTTCCTGGCCATGCTAAGAGTTACCCCTCCCCCCTTTCTAGCCCAAGCCCCTGTGCTGCTTAATTTCAGTCCTGTGTTGGGTGTGAATAGCATTGTTTTGAATTGTGTTCAACTTGATAGTAAACAATATTAGTTCTGGATGGAAATTTTTTAGTCAGATATGCAAATTTAATGTTACCTGAGAAAGTGCCTGTTCTGTCATATAGGGTGCAGTCTACAGAAGGGCCATGGCATCTGAAATTAAACAGTAGGCAGGTTCATTTTATGCTAAACAGCAACCGTGTTATTAGAGAACCCCCATAGAACTATATATTTTCTGAAAGAGTAGGCTCTTGTCATAAAGCCGAGACAGATGTAAGCCTTGTTGACGAAAATCAGGGTCCCCATAACCCATACTGAACTTGCTTCAAACTTCAGGAAAATCCTCTAAAATTGGTCCAAAATGGGTAATATTCCCCCTCCACCAAAGAAAAAACTTGACAATCGATTGTCCTGAAACTCACCGACAGTGTGCCAAGTCCAAGGACCAACAAAAATTGGCAAAGAAAATAGGGTCTCGCGCAGGCGGTTTTCAAGCTCCATTTTACACCGTAAAGTATGCCATGTGCTCGTAAGCTGAAAATGGCCCCAATTCACAGCCACACTTTCAGACTTCCATCTGCATAGTGAGGCATGGGCCAATCCTACTGGCAAAATACCATGTACTGATTTGAAGCAAATCAACCAGTCAACTGAATGATATCACAAATATCAATAAACAAAAAGCCAACAAAAATTCTCATGGGGTCAAACCTGGTGGAATTTTAATCTCAAAGAATTTGAGGGGGACCAAAAATCCGCAACTGTGGACTAAGCCCCATAGCCATGCACTATAGGCCTATGGGCTTACCCAGGCCTCGGTGACTTTTTCCAAAAATTTCACCGTTTCGCTCCGGGACCCTTCCTATCATGTTCTAAATGTCGAGACGTGAAAAACGAGACCCCACAACCCTACCGCAAATGTCTAGAAGTAGGTTTCCCAGTAGGATAAACATTGAACCTATACCCCCAGTATGAGAATATATATTTATATATATATATATGTCTATATGGGGCTATATCGTACTTTTTCAAAAAAATCACCGATTCGCTCCGCAACACTTCCTATCGTGTTCTACATGACCAGACTAAGAAAACGAGACCCCACAACCCTACCGCAAATGTATAGAAGTGGGTTTCCCAGGGGGACAAACATCGGTCCTATACCCCAGTATGGGCCTATATGGGGCTCGGTGACTTTTTTCAAAAATTTCACCGTTTCGCTTCGGGACACTTCCTATCATGTTTGTCTTGACGAGACTAAGAAAACGAGACCCCACAACCTATACCGCAAATGTCGAGAAGTAGGTTTCCCAGGGGGACAAACATTGATCCTATACCTCCAATACTCCATATAAGCATTTTCCCGTAATTTAGAATAAAGTCCGTGTTCCGTATTTTTTCAGGAAAATTTTTACATACACCCACCCTGGAACTAGGGGAAGATAACTCTATTGACATGCGAGCCCCGTTAAGCCCGGCGACCTACATACCCCCCATACCCCATATAGGTATTTTCCCGGATTTTTCGATAAAGTGCGAGTTCCGTTTTCTTTTTTTAGGAAAAATTTTACATGCACCCACCCAGCCATCAAATACCCCTTCACCTAGGTTTCACATTGATACCTCACTCGACCCCATCGGACCATTAGTAGCTCCCCTAGCTCCCAAAACGTCTATTTCCATACCCTTGGGCCACCGCGCATGCGCAGAATGCCGATATTTCAACCCCACATGCAGCCCATTAGATGCCCCTTCACGAATGCTTCACTTTGATACCTCACTCGACCCCATTGGTCCATTAGGGGCTCCCGTAGCTCCAAAACGTCTATTTCCATACCCTTGGGCCACCGCGCATGCGCAGAATGCCGATATTTCAACCCCACACCCAGCCCATCAGATGCCCCTTCACATAAGCTTCACTTGGATACCTCACTCGACCCCATTGGACCATGAGTAACTCCCCTAGCTCCAAAATGGCTATTTTCATACCCTTGGGCCACCACGCATGCGCAGAATGCCGATAGTTCAACCCCACACCCAGCCCATTAGATGCCCCTTCACATAAGCTTCACTTTGATACCTCACTCGACCCAATCGGACCATTTTATCTAGGGACTACTTTTTCTCCGCGGAAGCTTTTTCCCGCGACCGCATCACCACCAAAACCGCATCACCGCGGATGAATACATGGAACTATTTTTGACCTGGAAAAATTGGAACTCTCCTGTGCTGGAGGTAGCTTTTTGGTCAATTTGAAATACTCGCTTCTGATTGGCTGAGAGATCTGTGACGGATTTGAAATACTCGCTTCTGATTGGACGAGAGCTCCACACATGCTCCACAAATTTGCATAAATAAAACGCAATTTGCGCTTTTACTACTACTCAGCCCGCCTAGGCCCCGGAAGCTCCGGGGTCCTAGATCGCCGGAGATGCGTTCTAAGCGTTTTCTCGGAATTAAATCTGATCATAATGTATGCAGATTTAGAGTTATATTATAGAGGTTTTTTGACCTTAGATGGCATGAGATGCATTCTGAGCGATTTCCAACAATTAAACTAACACATCATTTGTCAAATATCAGTATTATATTTTATTCTCTTCAGACTTGTCATCTTGAAAACACAATAATAATGCTTTGGGCCGATATACCTCGCAGGCCAACCCAGTGTCGCCGGAACGTAATTGAAAGTGGGGGGCCCACTATCACAGCCCAACAAGCGGGGGTCCAGGGGCCGCCTAGGCCCCGGAAGCTCCGAGGTCCTAGATTGCCGGAGATGCGTTCTGAACGTTTTCCCGGAAATAAAACTGATCATACTGCATGCAAATTTACGATTCTATTTACACGATTTTTCGCACTTATAAGCATGCATCGATATTGAAAACATCGCACCTCATGCCTGCATCCATTTGACGTTCTAGTTATATTTAAAACATACAAAACGATGACTTTTAGTTCTTGGGAGGGAAACCAATATGCCTACC
Organism: Hanleya hanleyi; assembly: GCA_036873755.1. Lineage (NCBI taxonomy): Eukaryota > Metazoa > Mollusca > Polyplacophora > Lepidopleurida > Hanleyidae > Hanleya > Hanleya hanleyi. Next base: position 10,329 of record JAVTVY010039632.1, on the reverse strand, counting down.
GATACGATTCATTCACGCAAAGATAAAACAAGAAAATCTTCACAGACCAACAGGCGAGGGTTTACTGGCCGCTTACGCCCCGAAGTTCCAGATCTCCAGAGATGTGTTCTAAGAGTTTTCCCAGAAATAAATTCGAACATCATATATGCCGATTTATGGTTCTATTTTCACGTATGTTTCGCATTTATAAGCACTCATCGATATTGAAAAAATATCATACTTCATGCCCGCGCATCCATTTGACTTTCTAGTTATATTTAACACATTAAAAAAAGCACATAAAAAGGCGATGAACTCATGGAACATTAGAACCAATATGAGAGCCATTCATTTACACAAAGCTAAAACGAACGATTCGCACAAACTGACAGGCGAGATTCCAGGGGCCACCTAGGCCCCGGAAGCTCCGGGGTCTCCGGTTGCCGGAGATGCGTTTTACGCGTTTTCTCGGAAACAATCTGAACACAATGTATATAGATTTATGGTTCTATTTTCACATTTGTTTCCCCAAAACCCGCATCGATATTGAAGAATATGCCGGACTCCATTTGACTTCCTGGTTTGACACAAACATAACAGGCCTATAACACACCACTGCACGTCCTGGCACTCTATCTGTAATTTTTATGTTGGGAATGGTCAGTTAGGGATGCTGAAAAGTGGGGGGCCCAAAGATATTCGCCCCCCCCCTTCCTACTAAATCAAAAGTGGGCGGCATTTCTCTGCTTTTGTTTTGTTTTGTTTTTTTGCTTTTTCTTCTGTTTATTTTTTGGCGCGTCCAAGGGGGGGTAGCAGCAGGGAGGGCGAGTGAACTAATTTGTGGGGGAGGTGTGGGGGAGCGGGGAGCTTCCCAAGGGACACTAATTTGTGGGGGAGGTGTGGGGGAGCGGGGAGCTTCCCAAGTGGGGGGCTGGGCGCACACTCTGTAGAGCCTCGGGACGGCCCACCACCCTTGCCGGCCCAGGCTCTACGCCGCAACCACCTATTAAACATACAGAATCGATGGAGATACCAGAGATACGATGAAGGGTAAACACACATGTCAGTGGCTCGACAGAGAGAACCAGACGCTGTGAGGAATATTTACCATGGAAAAAACCATTACTAACGTAAAGACGCTTTGCGAGAAGAAGAAGGCCATCGACACGGCTATACCCATTACCGGCTCGGAGTGCCGTGTCGTCGACTGGGGAGAAGAGAAAAAGAAGAAGAAGAAGAAGAAGAAGCAGAGACCTAATCAGGATACTCGTCGTCGATTGAAGGCTCGTGGACAAGAAGAAGAACGCCATATTGTAGACGATGAAATGGTATCGCTCGATCCTTCATATCAAGGGATGTGGTATCGTAACAAACTGTGGTTCATCACCGGTGAAAGTGATTATTGCATGACTTGAACAGGCTGGGGGAAGAGCAGATAGCGGGGGTGCCTAGAGGACTTCTAGGGTGTCGGACTTTTTTTGTGGAATCTGTTCAGAGAGCAGATTTTTTGACAGAGATTATCAGGACAAAAAAAACCCAGGGGGGAGCATACCAAAAAAAATGGTGGGGGGGCGAGTTAATCTACGCCGGGGGTCAAAAAATGCAAAACCGGTGTGTCACGTCTCACTGAGTCCCCGTCACATAGCTTCGTGGCCTGTGACGTATTCCTCTTCACATAGCTTCATGGCCATGTGAGGGCTTGTTTTATATTAAATAATTATTCGGGACTCAATTGCTCTTAATAACTCTCCTCCGTGGCATCCTAGACAATTCGAAATGAGTCTAGAATTTTTGTGAGAAGAGCTCGGAACAAGCATTCCAAGAGCAGTCAGGTAGGGATCGAACCCCCTTTTGTGAGACGTGACTGGAAGACCCGATTATCATTTCGCATGGCCTCGCCTTGGGCTGTCTTCCACGGACAGTAATACATGTTTAAAATCACACTTATAAACCTACTAGAGTGTTGTGCAACGCCTCACTTCCTGTTATCGTTGCTAGGATACGAATGCACAGTCTCATTCAGACTGTCTCATTCAGACATGAGCCGAGAGAAAATCAATAGTGACCCACATACAACACTCAGTGTAACACTGTATTTGTTCAAGGCTTGCTATTTTGTGAATGAAGCCAGGCCTCATACACCTACCCGAAATAGACTAAATATGTTAGCTGGGTCACGTCTGTGAGGAATGTTTGTTTGCTCAGGCTTGATTATTTGGGTCGGCGTATATTTACGCCGCACGCAGTGTTATAGTATGGTGGGTAAGAGGCGATATAAAGCGCCTACTTCAATATATCGGCAGGGAGGATTCCTTGCTTAATCAGCAAGTCTTTCGTGGCTATGGCCAGGCCGATGTCTGCAATAACCATTCCTACGTCATAGCCGGTGACATCCAACTTGGGGGCAGGGCCTTTCCAAACAATTTTGCCAAGACGAGCATAACCTATCGCTAAGCCGCTAATGACAGCGGCATGATAGGCCATGTTGGCTAGCATTTTACCATCGATCGACGACATGTCTTATTTGCAGTGTCAGCCATGGCTTTAACATGATATGCTAATGCGCCGAAAAAGGTTCCGGGTAGCAGGGGCTGCGCATGGCGCCTTTAATAATCCGCCTGTAGAAAGCAGTTTATCGTGATTCTATCTCGATTGCCCTGGCAAACTGTTTCCTTGCTTCCTCCCTGCCTTGCTTCAGAAGTGCGTTTTTTTCTTCCTGGCTGATATGGGATGCTTTCAACGATTTAGCCCTGATCGCGTTCTTCATTGCATCATATTTAGTTTTCTCCGCTAGGATGTGACGGAACTCGCTATCAGAGGTCTTGTTATCCACAAGTGCTTGCGAGATAGCATCTGCGATGGAATCCAACTTTGATGACGCGAGGACGCGAATTTCATCGTGTTTTTTAGCTTTGATGGCCAGGCGTCGAGATATGAACTTGCACGCTATTCCAGCCAAACCACTTGAAAGAGCCGAGACTTCAAGCGCAACAACAACGGGTGCGGCAATTATAGTCGACAAGAGGCCGATCCCAGTGGCACCGAGGCTCAAAGCCACCGTGGCAAGCGCAGCGTCAACGCCATCTAGAGCATTCACCGCTCTGCGGTATTTTTTGTACAAACTCGACCGGGAATCACGATCTTGGGAGAGTTCATGTTGTATATCACAGATGTGCTTTAGCCTGTAATCATGCGCGGATTCGGCCTCGTCCAATGTTGGATATAGTCCCATGATAAATCTGTATGCTATTGTCAATTATCTCTAGTTCAAGTGTATCCAGGTGGCGGTTAATCACCTTGAGAGTTTTTAAGCTGACGCTTTCAGCTAGGAATATTTTGTCCACGCCCACATTGTTCCCTATTCGTGTATTTACACCCTCTAACGACACATGCGCGACAGGCCTTTTATTTGCGCTAAGTTTAATGAAGATCCGCAACTCTTGACCAGCGTGCTTATTCTGCCATTTTATTTGGAAATCTGTTAGTATTTCCACGAAAGTGTCGTGAGCGGGAGCAGGCGGTAATAGTATTGCAGCAAAGATAGTTGAGTCTGGAGGGAGAGTGGGCAGGACGGGGAACGTCGTATTCATTACTAGAGCCCCTCGAGGAACAGTGCTTTTTATATAGAATTTTCCATCCTGGAGGTGTACTTTGACATTGTTTTCAAACGGACTATAGGACAGGAATGCCGTACCTCGATTTAAAACTTTTCTCACAAGCCCGGCTTTATCGATCTGTACTCCCGATTCGACCACAACAAGGTCAATGAGCCAGCCCATATTGTCACTTTCGGCGAGAGTCCATTGTCCGTCTGCTTTTTTCACTACACTGTATCTCACGTGCGTCCGTGTTTTTGCCGCGCTAATATCTTCAAGATCTTTGAAACTTAGATCCGGGGATCTTCCTGGCGTAAGTTTCTTTCGATGGCATACGCCGTTTTTGAACTGAAAGCCGTAGACGCGGTCATTGTGACCCTCGTCGCCAAACCCTTCGGTATCCGCGAGATCGCTTAAGGCTAAATCACTGCATCTGGGCCCAGCGGATTCAACCATCGTTGTCATGAATACCCAGAGTTACACTCAGATAAGCAGTCTTTACAAGTGTACCTGATCTATCTAACAGGGAGAACGTTAGCTGTGGGATAGGGCCAGATATTAGTGGCTTATACTGTGGATTAGGGAAAGAAATGGTTTTTCCGCAGTTTATTCCCTCACCGGTCACAGCTATAGCTCTGATAAGAGTGGAAGGGTAGGCCACACAAGGGTATGCAGTGCTTGTGCCAGCCGTCTCCACTGCCTTCCCCACTAGATTGTGCGATGTGCTCACCTCACCCAGGTGAGCGAACACTTCTTTATTGGGTGCTAGTGTGGGGAAGCTGTCGCCCTGCACTGTCCCAGTCAGGATACTGTCAGGATTTGAGAATCCCAGGAGCCGCGCAAGGCCAAACAGTTGTATGCTACTGTCGGTCGTCAACATCAGTCGACCGGTGGCATGGTTTATCTCCAGGCCCGCCCTGTGTGGCTTGAAGACCTCTTTATTAATGGAACAGACATTGTAATAACCGCTAGGGACAGCCACAAGCTTTCCGCCAACAGAGAAGCTAGTTCCGGCTGGGACGTTCTCCCATAGTGGGTAGAAAGTGAGCTCGAGCAGTGCTACTTTGTATTGTCCGTTTTGGTTCTTGAGCGCATGCGTAAGGTCGACTGCTGCGCCATTTTGAATGTTGCTCAGTGTTACAAACATAGTAACCGGCCACACGAAGTGCTAAACCAGCAAGGATTGCGCATGGATAATAGACACGCCTTTAGCTTCAATACAAAGGCCACCTACCAAGCGGCCGGGGTGTACACCGCTGGAACGAGTGTTACTGGGACGACATTCACTCACCAAGACATCCTGGTGAACACAGCAAGTGGTGGCTTTGCGGCCCAGTTTCCTGATGTATTTGTGAAATACTGCCTGCCTAAAGTGAAAAGCGACCAGCTTGTTCAGGCATGGCGCTCTAATCCCTTGCAGTTTTGGCAGAATCAGCTGAATTTCGCCGTGTGGTGCGCCACGACCGGCTGCGGCGTGTCTGTGAGCGACCACCTAGCCGCTGGCGCAGGAACTGCTAGCCACACCCGGGCCCTCTACACCTTTCATGTCTACTTTCAGATCAGGCGGATCCTAAAAGAGATCCAGGCCCCGCTCCCTCAAGACGACGCCTGGGCGGCATTTAACAATCCATTTGACCGCAGAGCATATGAGCGCATCTGTGCAGAGTTTGGGGTGTCGCCGCATGCCGATTGGAGACAGCAGCAGAGCGAAAACAGCGGCATAGGAACGATTTACTTCTATGCCACACACGCAGGCTACATGCGACTTCCAAAACCGTACGACCCAACCTGGCATTCGTTTACTTACCGGAAAAAACACTTTCACATTGACTACATTGCGCAGGGATCGGAGGCTGACAAGGCGTGGACAACGTTCATGCTGGACAGATCGGAGGGCTTCACACATGCAGGCGTCGAGCGTGTTAATGATTCCATTCGAACGTATGTATGGGCCATCCTCGGCGCCCAGGCTCAGACGCGCACACGGATCTTAGGAGAGGGCACAGCATTTGACGCGCAGAAGCAGTTTCTCGCCAACATCGAGGATGCGGTCTCCTCTCCAGTTGACCTCTCATCAGCGATAAAACGCTACCAAGACGTCCTGCAGTATGCAGGCTCCAAAGTTAACTATGTGTTCGGAATCGGTCTGTACATGGCGCCCAGTGACATGTTGCTCCGCATAGGCCATATCGCCGGTTACAACAATGAGATCGTAGTTGCAACAGAAAATCAAAAACTGGGCGAGAACGCGGACGTTAACGCAACAGTCGCTCCTCCAAACACAGAAGGAGATACGGGAGAAAAAGGAGTGGTTTCCACGGCGAGCGGCAGGACCGCGACGCTGGATGATGCCAAGACCGCGACGCTGGATCATGCCGTTCCCACCGCGCCGGTTCACTCCTCGCGAGATGTCGCTGCCTCCACGGTCCCAGCTAGTCAACACGACGACGAAAAGACCGCAATCATCGTCGGTGTCATCGTAGCTGGGCTGGTGACCATTTGGCTATTTCGTTAGCCAGGCGCGAGTCACCACATAAAGCAGCCCCCCCGCAGCCGCAACAACCAAGGACAACATATTCTCTGCAAGCCATCCAGCAGTTTTCGCCATAAGGCTAAGAAGCCAGGAAACAATGCTCCCAATTATGCCGGGCAGCGCCGCCGCGGCTTTTCCGGCAAGCTTTGCGAGGATTCGGCCGAGGGCGTGTAGGTGTTTCTTGACCCACTCTTTTACAGTCCCGCTCGTCGGAACGCCTGGCTTGGAAGGAGTCGATGTTGGGGCCGGGGTGCCCCCGCCCGTCAAAGCAAGCACTAGCGTGGACACGGTTAAGCCCAGCGCAGTGAGGATGCTAACAACGGTTACCCCCTGCTCTCTGAACAATGTGCGAAGTCGCTCAGCCAGGGTAGTGTCTTCGTTCAGGACGCGGTTTATCGTCTCACGGATTCTGTTATTCTGTGAGCGAAGAGCCTCCCGACTGGCAGCTGCAGCCTCAAGGCGGGCGGCCCGCTCATCCTTGAGTTCACGAACACGCTCCGCGACGCGCCTTCGAGAGAACTCATCTACGTCAGTCTCATTCAGTTTTCCTTCCTCGAGAGCAATGCGGTCATCCAATGCTGACAGCTTGGCCAGGTTGTTGGTGAGCTCACCCCGAATTGTCTGGAGGGCTTTGTCAAGCCCGCGCAGCTCTCTGAGATTTAAAGTGGGGTCGCGCATGGTGCCGAGGACTTCATCGATTTGCGCGTCCGTGAAGGCCGTTTCCATTTTCTCAACAGCGTCTGTGGCTACCTTGGCTCTTCCGTCGAGGTCCTGGAGTTCAACGCTTTCGACCGCCGCTGCAGCCCCACCAAGTTCTTCGCTCGCTGTCTGTAGAGCTACCACAGCCTGAGGGGGCAGCTTTTCCGATACCTTACGGCGCCAGTCTGTAAACCCTAGTTCATCCCGAATCACGTTGATACCGCCACGCTTCCCAGCTACCGTGGACAGGGAGAGAGGTCGGCCTGTACTCCAGTTAATTAAGTCCAAGTTGGGGTAAGCCACAAGGCGCAGCTTCCCGTCAATCGTGAGTTCAAACCTCGAGTAATCCATACCTAGGTTAGGAGTAAGCCCCTTCTCTACCTGGTAGTTGTAGTAGTCATCGACAGCTGTCTGGACTATCTCTCGCTGAAGAGAGACAGGGCGCTCACCTAACTGCGCTTGCGCGTCCGAAGGGTCCACTCTGTCTGTTGACAAATCGACATCGTCCGTTTCCTCGTCCCTCCTCGTTTCTGTCTCGTCGAGACGGCCGGTATCAACATCATAGCCCTCCATATTGAATAGTCCGCCATACTGAATAGACACAGCTTATCACTTCAACAAGATGGCTTCTTCACAATACGGTCGCAAGCTTAATCCCTACCGCAGACTTCGCGAGATACTTGGGATCAAGGGGGTTCGCCAGGCAGTTGTGATCACAAACAACCCCAGCACTATCGATCAGAACCAACAGCTACTGGTGCGCTTTCCCAATCTCGGAACGAACGATGTTATCGTTCCGGGGACCGCCCGCCTCGCCTTCAACATCGAACTGAAATCATCCGACGTGAATCGAACCGTGGTTCAGAATTTGGGCCGCGCAATCATAAAGAAGACAACAATGAAAATCAGCGGCAATGAGGTTATGAGCATTGACGACTCCGACGTATACTACTGCTATCGCGACCTGTGGAAAACAGCCAAAGAGCGCGATAATGCAGCCTACCAGGGTATAGATACTGGCAGAACCCAGAACACGACAAAGCTTCGGGTTGGTGCCGGGGATGCTGAAAACAAGAAAACAGATAAAGCCATAGCGCGGGCATACGGCAACCGCTTCTTTGTCCCGCTTGACTTCGAGTTGCTGGACAGCCACATGCCTTTCTACCAAAGTGCGCTTGGTGATCGTCTGGAGTACGAACTGACATTCAACGACTACAGTCGCGTGATCTTCACAGAGGATGATGAAGCCGCCAGTTACAATATTGACAACGTCTGCCTGGAGTTCGAAATGGTCACGCAGAATGATCTCGGTAGATTGATCCGAACCCAGTATGCAGGACGCCTAGCCATCCTCTACGACAGGGTGCTCCGCCACCGCAAACTGACACTTAACAAGTCTGACACTATCTGGAACATCAACGTGAACGTGCCCGCTCGCAGCATGAAGGGCATTCTTATGCTGTTCGAAGAACCTGTCCCCTGGAAGCGCGAGACTGAGGACTTCTATAATCCGCTCATCACGAAGGTAGAGGTGTGCATCGAGGGGGTGCCGAATCAGCTGTACAGTCAAGGACTGAGAGCGCAGCAGCTGTGGGATGAGACCAAGAAAGAGTTCGCAGCCGGTAGTAAACGTCAATTCGAGGTTGCAATGGCCGCAAAAGACCTGGATCTGGCAGACGTCTCCCTGGGGGAGTTCCTGACCACAAAATATGGACTATGGCTGGATCTGCGAGTCACGGACGATGACGGACTACATGGGAGCGGCCGAAGAGTGGTGAATGCCAGCGAGGGCATCACCATCCAGATCACAAAGGAAGCAGAGCCGGCCGGCGTATTGAACGTTTATCTGTACATCGTCATGGATGCACAAATGAATATCGAGGATGGCCGACTCAAAGAAGTGCTCAATTAATGGCGCAGCCCCGCTGCTTCCCAAAGACCCCCACTCCGCTATTATATGTGGCCAGACAGGGTGTGGTAAGACGGTTTTCGCCCTTGACCTGCTCGAAGGCCACTTCCGTGGTGTCTTTGAGCACATCGTCATCCTTTGTCCCACGATTCGCTACAACAGCGCCTACCTAGCCCGACATTGGGTCTGGGCTGACCCAGAGATCTACATAGTCGACCCCGGCGAGCGTCTTCACGACTATCTGCGAGCATTCTATCGCCTATTTGCCGGAGAACACACTTTGTACATCATTGATGACTGTGCCGCAAGCAAGGCTCTAACCAAAAAGAAAGACAGGCTGTCTGAGCTAGCCTTCAGTGGCCGCCACACAGAGCAGAGCGTTTGGGTGCTGACCCGGAAGTACAACTCGGTCTTGAAGGATCTACGAGAGCAGACGCGATGGTGCGCCCTGTTTCACTGTAAGGACCGCGATTCTTTTGAAGAGTGCCTCCGCGAGAACGATGTTATTCCAACAAGAGATGAGCGACTCAAAACTAGGGCGCTGCTGGCAGAGACAAAACATGCAAAACTCCTGTTAAAAACTGACCAGCCGGCTGCATATATGGTTGTTGTTTAGGCCGTAAATGTGGGAAGTGCTACTGCTTTGCCAGATTCTTACTCTCGGAGCCTTCGTGTATATTATCTACGAATATATTAGACTGAAGAGGTACGTAAGTCATAGTATTAACCTTTGCCAGCGGTACGCGCAAGTGATACGGGCCATGCACGTAGCAAACATGGATTGCGATGAGATTATTGACGAGCTGTTGGAAGAAGAGGGCGGCGGTCGTGCAGCCAAGGCGGCTACATCTAGTTGCCACGACGGCGCGACAGCCGGAGCCGCAGGGTCTCGATCTAGCTCCGTAGGAGCCGACGGGATGACTATTGCTAGTAAACGCGAAAGAATAGCAGCGTTGGCCGCCGGAGGACAGGCCAAGGAGTACATGGGGAGGGTCATTACACCGAACCAGGTCGAAAGCCTGGACGATGGAGAAGTTGACAAGCTGTATGCTCGCTATGAAGCGCGCTTGGGAGCTAAGATGACCAAGACCTTGAGGACAGCTGCACTTCAGCTCTATGCCATGGCAGCCAGCTCTTTGCTCCCCATTCCATCTGAAAATCAGTCAAAGCTCGTTGCTGACCTAGAAGATGATCCCTTCGTTGAGCATGCGCTAAGCAATGCTACCTGTCAGCTATACCACCGCTTTGGAATGCTCTTAGCACCCCTGACCACATTCCTTACCACTGTTAAGCACTGCCAATTTGGACACACATGCCCCCGGACATATGCGTCTACGTTCGATGATGACGGAGGTACTGGAACCACAAGCGAATTAGCCACCGGTGACAGTGACTCGACAGACCCTCAGTCAGGAAGGGACAGCGCCTGATGAAAAGAACCCTAAAAAGGTGGAAGCGGGACGAAAGGGCGCTGCCGCGCGAAAGGCCAAACAAGAACGACGGAAGATGGAGCTCAAGTAGATCAAGGAACGTCTTGCTCCCACAGGGATGGCACAGGCTGCCGAGACGACCACCACCAACAACGAACCGACCGTCGAAAACGCACGGAGTGC